>VZTU01023055.1:8009-110255 GCA_013400835.1 Zapornia atra
GGTTATTCCTCCCCAGGTGCAAGACTTTACACTTGCTCTTGTTGAATTACATTAGGTTTCTCCCTGCCCAGCTCTCCAGCCTGTTTTTTTGGCAACACTCTCAGGAATATGCATGGATCTAATCAAACACCTCTACATGGAGCAGCACGTATAGGTACATGATTAGATCACCTCTTCAAAGAAGATAACTTCCTTGTGGAGGAAATAAAGCAAAATTTCAGGCAGGGTTTTTTTCCTAGCTGTTTTGCATCACATTTGACAAAAGTTAAACTATTGCTACTACTTAGGAGTCCTCTCTAGCAGTCTTAAAAGTCTCCCAGAGAGGAAGCAGGAATCACCACAGGAAAGCCATTAAAGCCGACAGCGGTTTGTCACATGCAGCCATTAATGAATACCATGGAGGATTTGGTATCCTGCTCATTGTCTTGCCATAATTCATGCTCAAAGTCCCACAGATGATGCAGAATGACTGTCTGTGCAGCTGCACATTTAGGCAAGCAGATAGGGTCTTTTAAGTTGGTGGGAATTAAAAGTGGGTAATAAATGGTGGGATCTGTTTCCTGAGGGTGAACACTTAAACAAGGACTCTGACTTTGCAAAGACAGTTTGGTCTGGCTTTGTTGTTTCCCCTTTTAACTTCCTAGTACAGAAGTTACGCTTTTTGGTGCGTGAAAAGAGTTTTGTATAAACTTTGTGTCAATCAGAATACCTTGATACAGTCTATTTTGAAATCTCAATTGTCATCATGGCAGTTTGCCAGCATTCATAGGAAAATGTAAAACCTACAATCACAGTGAGATAACATAACATACCTTCCATCAAACTCAGCTGTACCTCCCAGGTGTACAGTTCCACTTTCAGGAAAGAATAGAATCTTCAGATGAAGCACAAACATCTGAAGTATGCTCACACTTGTAAGTACATATGGAGACAAAAAACCTGCCTGTAGGAAACCCAGAGTTCTTCACACCCGAATTTCGATTGTAGGGTTTGCAACAGAAACACCCTCAGTGCAGAACTCATCAGTACCATTTGCAGGTGCTGCTACATCTGTAGGGAAGGAAATAAACGGAATTTGTTGTCCTAAATCCTACCACCCTTTGTAAGAATAAAATGATAATGATGCCTTGGGGTGACATATGTAGTCAAAGTCATTTTGTTGGGACAGAACCGATTGTGCCCAAGTCAAATACGCATTTACGCCCCCATAATAGTCTTCTACAGCATAAATAACACTTGCACATGCAAGTAGTGATTTGTATATGTAAATGACCTTTTAACAGATAAGCTTGAGTATGACAGCACAGGCATAATTTAGCTCTTTTTTCACAATTTAGGGTACATTTTCATGTTGCCCTTAAGCCAGTCAATCTATCTGTACCGCTTCACTTCCATCCCCAGCTGTTACATCCCTTCTGGCAGTATCAGCACTCATCTGGCCAAGCACTGCATCAGACCAGTGACTTGATTCAGTGGAAAACAAAGACTGGGGGAAAAAAGTACCTGCTTTCCAGATACAGCAACCCTCTCATCCAGCTCACCCACAACGGTGGGATCTCCCAAGTTTGCAGGAAATTTGTCCTTAGAGAGAAGCTGCCAGCTCGGAGGTTGTCAGCTCCCCAGGCAGGAGGGCAGTGGCAGGTGAGCAGGGACAGGGCTGAGTGAGCAGCACACTGCTTCATTGCAGGCTGGTGCTTGCCTCAGTCAGGGCTGAGCTCACAGCAAAGGTACACCTCTGAAAGAGATTTTTCCAGCGGATCCACTGGAAGTTGCTGGACTGGAAGGAAAAGCCGCACAGGAGGATTACTTCATTTTTTCCATTTATTTTCCAAGCCCTCCCAGCAAACCCAGAGTTAAGGTTGTGCTATTTTAAAGAGTAGCCTCATTCTAATTTAGTACAAAACTGCCTGTACCGATTGGAAGCCTTTAGCCAGTTTTGCTCTGACCTGAAGAGGAGACAAGGCCACAGTGGGACAGGAACTCTGTGTCTGCATACACACAGCCTTGTGCCCACCCTCACAAATGTGGCCTTCACACTACCCATTTGAAACTATGTGATACTGCTCTGTGACTGCAGTTTGAGCATCACTGTATCTGAAAATTGCCGTATTATTAAGTACTAATTATAAAGCATATTACCTATCATGTTGTTCAGTCAGCCAAGCCTAACAGGTAACTTAAGCTATTGTTTGAACCACATAAATAAATGCTGAATATGTTTTTACATACTCCTAGGGGCACATTAGCATTTCAGACTTTCACCACCTGGTTTGAACTTGCACAGAAGCCAGTAAGATAAAGGTTAAGTGGATGTCATTATAAAAAAAAAATTCTTCATATTATTAGCTTTATAGTAACTGCCTGTACTAGTGTGGATTTTTCCTATCAGTCTAAACTTAAATGCAGAGGGCATAGACAGAAAAGCTTTGGTTGTTTAGGAATAGTTTATTTTGCATAGTACATTCTTCTGTGTGTTTATGTAAAATACTTTTGACATTTAAATCAAAGACAGCAGTCTGCAGTTCCACTCCAAATAGTTGGACACTGTAGAACAGCTGTGTGCTGTTAAAAAGCTGTGACAGTCTGCTTTGGTGGACAGTCCGATAATTCTTGAAGCTCTGTTAATGAGTCACATAGTGTTTTAGAAACCTTCCAGATTGAAAAGTACCATGACTAAGAGGAAAAAAAAGTAGGGGGGGTTGTGCATCTTTCTCAGCAAGTAATACATGCAGCATTATCATTCAACTATTTAAGTTGAAGCTTGACAACAGAATGCTTTAGTCCAGCTGTATTAATGCCAGAACATCTTTAAACTGCAGTGTAAGCCCATCCTGTTATACCCAAGAACCTCACCTTGAGAGGATAGAGCTAACCAGTAACAGCTTGGTGAAAAACAGATTTCATCATAATCCCCTTTAAAACAGAAACACAAACCCCATGATAACTCTGCCCTTTAGTGCACAGATCCATACCCATCTACTTCTCATTTAGGTCGTTACAAAACTACACATTCCTTTTTCAGTAACCTCAGGATTTTGAATTGTGTTTCTTCACTGCTCATTCCTACCCTCATACGAGAGCTGGTACCTGCATGACTCTGGCTGGTGTTTCAGGAGGTGATGAATGGTCTACATGAAGAGCTGTCCGAGTAAGATGCATTTACTGAAATTAGCAGAGGACAGGTTGCACTGAGCACTGTTGTAGCTCATCAGTTAAACAGCACATCAGGGCTCTCCTCTGCTCACGTCACTTGATTCACACAGAATTCAGGCTGGAATTCTTGGCCTGGATCTGAAGGCACTCAGTTGCCGGGGCTCACGGCATCAATACCTAACATGAGCCTCCACAGATGCTATTCAAGAGCTGTCTGCCAGGAGAACAAGTAAACTCTTACCACAGGAGTAGGGCCCACAGGGCTGTAAGACAGAATTTCCTTGGGAACCAGTTAGAGAGCTGTGAGCAGCCTTTTGCAGAAGGTGCAGCCATCACACCCCACGTGCCTCCACCACTACTGTAAGGCATGTTTCTTCAGTTTGTCTGTGGGCAATAAAAACATAGGACCAGTTACATTTGCTTATTTAGTCAATTGCATTTTCTACTAGAAGAGAACCTCCTTCCACTTGTGCATATCTCACTCCTTGAGAGGGAGCACCAGCCAAGCACAGCTCACAATGATCACCGGGGCTTGCAGGAGTTTGGTGCCCCACCCTCAGCAGCACAGCACAGGATCCCACCCACAAGACAGTGTTCCCATTTCCTCACACTATTAATCTTTCTAAAGTTTTTCCCAACACAAAATTTCTATGCTTTTATGATTTGATATCCCATGATCTGATTTCATACCCAGCTAATATAAATCTGCTCCACTGGTGCCTAAGGCAAGCCATGGACCTTTGCATTTCTATTACAGCCATCTCGTCACTCACTGCACATCCCTCAGCAAGTGCCAGGGAGCAGCAGGAATAGAGTCACCGAACACAGAGGCACAGGTGGGAGGAGCAGAGGACTACCCCAGCACCAGCTGTGTCCTCACCAACAGGCACCATCCTGCATGGCTTCAGCATGGCCAGGAAACAGTCCCATCAGCAGGGACACCAGGGAAGCCAATCAGGCACAGCAGAAGACAGGGCTGCACCACAGGAAAAAAACTAGAGGAGGCCTCAGCCTGAACTTATCTAGGGAAAAGGCCAGGGCCCAGGTGGGGCTGGTCAGGGTCATTAATACCTGCTGCCCTTGGTCCTTATTGCCTGCTGGGGCCTTGCCCACTCTCAGAGCCTGTTTCTCAGACTTCTTGCTACCCACAGATTTTCTTTCTGGACTGCAATTCTGAATGAAGTAATTTATAACTACTAGAAAAAAAGAAGCAAGAAAAAAGGGGGTTGGGGTTTTCTTTTTTGTTTGTTTCTTTGTTTGTTTTGAATGTTTCACAGAACCACTTAGGTTGGAAAAGATGTTTAAGATCATCAAGGGCAACCACTAACCTAGCACTGCCAAGTCCACCACTAAACCATGTCTCTAAGTGCCACATCTACAAGTCTTTTAAATACCTCCAGGGGGGCAGCCTCTTCCAATGCTTGACAATCCTTTTTGTGAAGAAACATTCCCTAATATCCAAACTAAACCTCCCTTGGCACAACCTGACAATCCTCTTGTCATATTGCTTGTATTTGGGAGAAGTGACTGGCACCCACCTGTTCAGGTAGTTGTAGAGTGATAAAGTCTCCCCTCAACCTCCTTTTCTCCAGGCTAAACAGCCCCAGTTCCCTCAGCTGCTCCTCATAAGACTTGTGCTCTAGACCCTTCACCAGCTTTGTTGCCCTTCTTTGGACACATTGCAGCAACTCCATGCTTTTCTTAGCGTGCGTGGCCCAAAACTGAACACAGTATTTGAGATGTAGCCTTACCAGTTCCAAGTACAGAGGTGATCACTTCCCTAGTCCTGCTGGCCACACTGTTTGTGGTACAGCCCCCTAACCCCTCTGTTGCTAAAGTGATTTGATTTCTCATTTTTTTGATGCCCACATTCTCTCTATGAT
The DNA here is from genome assembly GCA_013400835.1 of Zapornia atra. NCBI lineage: Eukaryota > Metazoa > Chordata > Aves > Gruiformes > Rallidae > Zapornia > Zapornia atra. The sequence goes on from VZTU01023055.1 coordinate 13,046, forward strand.
CACCACGGTAACTGAGGCTGTCGGTGATATCAGATCAAATTGCCTTTATGCTAGGTTCCCCTTGCCCAGAAATTACACCTTTCATCTGCAGTGTGTGAGGATATTTTTACCCCTACAATGGCTCCAATTCTAAAATCATAGATAGTCCAAAATAATCATAGAATCATAGAATGGTCTGGGTTGGAAGGGCCCCCAAGTAGCATAGAGCTCCAACTCCCCTGCCACAGGCAGGGCCACCAACCTCCAGGCCTGGAGCTACACAAGGTTGCCCAGGGCCCCATCCAACCTGGCCTTGAACACTTCCAGGGATGGGGCATCCACCTCCTCTCTGGGCAGCCTGTTCCAGCCCCTCACCACTTTCTCTGTAAAAAACTTCCCCCTAATATCCAATCTAAACCTTCCCTCCTTACTTACTCATAAAGTGAGCAAGATGAGATCTGTACCACACCATGAAATGCAGGGTAGACACATCTGAGGTTGTTGTTACTGACAGTAGAAGCTATTCCTAGTTGAGGAGACCCCCACATGACGTGCTTGCTGGAGCTCCCACAGAGTGTCAGGGTGCCTGGAAAAGTGGCTGGCACAAAAATGCCCTGACGTGAGCTGCTCACAGTGCTAGAAACCGATAACCTCTGCTGCCTTGTCCAAGGGGCCCTCTCATGGATGGGCTCCCTTGTCCAAGGGGCCCTCTCATGGATGGGCTGCCTTGTCCAAGGGGCCCTCTCATGGATGGGCTCCCTTGTCCAATGGGCCCTCTCATGGATGGGCTGACTGCTCCGGGACGGGTGCCAATGCGCTGAGAAGAGGATGCTGCGTCCTTTGGGGTTTCAGGTTCTCAAATGTGCATCCAGTGTATAAAGAAACCCAGGTTTTCTTGGAACATTTGCCATATTGTTCGGCCAGAGCTCAGCACAGTGTGGTCCAGCATTATTCTCCTCATGATACTGCAAAAGCTATAAATAGGAGGGTGATTATATTGCCAGATACCTGCTGATAGTGGAGGAAAACACCAATACTGAGCTTCTGAAATAACAAAACCACACTCAGGTCAGTGCCAGCAGATCTGCTTAAGGTACCTGAAGGTAATGCCAGTTTCAAGTGGTCAAAATAACATCAGCAAGGTTGCCAATTCAAAGATAGCCTTGGAAGCATAAAACTACCTCCTAGGGATGAGTAGGCTTCCCCCCCCCGCAAAGTGGGTAAAGGTATTTCAGAGGAAACAAAACTCCATTTGTTCCATGAAGTAAATTGAAAAGCATTTCCAAAAAGTAACTAAAAAAAGAGAATGTTCTGCTAGGAATTAAGTGCCTTTGCCAAATGTACCAATGCATTTAGTGCTGCAAATATTAAAATGTTTCACTGTGATACATTTTCAGTTCATAGTACTGGAGAAAGGCATGATCTAATAATGAGAGCTACTCTGAGTGCCAAGAATGCCTTCACGTGATCTACCAAAAGGCTTTGGAAAAAACCGGTACGATATCATCAGGGATTACAGAGTTCATCGTGCAAAAACATTTCTCCCCAATTCTGCACCTATATGTAAACTTGGGATAGGATCCCATACCTCATGGAGGTGGTGTCATGAAGATTAATTAGCTAGATCCGTGTTCCACAAGGCAAAGTGCCAGATCTTTAAAGGCCAAAATATCTTTTTAAAATCTGAATTTTAAGGGCCTGCTCGCACCGAGTTTGCCGCAGGATCAGGGCCATAATTGGCAAAGTACTTGCAAGCTTAAAAGTGCACAGAGTTGCTAAGCATTATTATTTTTGGCCAGTCAGGTCTTCCCTGGTTTAATCTTTTTAAGTCTCCCCAGAAGTTATTGATTTAAACAGGCTTTTATTTTCTTTTTGCTGGTTTTGGAAAATGTGTATTGTTCAGACTGATGCTCAAAGTGTTTGTATGGCCATCCAGATGCCTCTCACATGGGAGCTCTGTGAAAGAGCATCAAATCTTCCACAGAGATTTTAGCACTTTTTCTTTCTTAACTTAAATCACTTTAACTTAAAATGCTGTCACTGCAGTGATGAAAGGCTATTGATGGTAAAATGTTCTTGTCTACAGCCATCCCTGTCTTCATCACAACAATAACTCTGCAGACATTGACCGAGATGCTCTCAAGCCAGCTAATGGATGTAGTGGGTTTGATAACATCAATTATCATGTGACAGATTCTGTGCCTTGCTGATCCTCCACCACACTGGCTGTTTGCCCATAGTAGGACAACGAGGAGTATCTCCCGATTAATGGTTTCATAATCTGGTCCTGTCGTGGTAAACAAGTAATTCATGGTTGGAAACCACATGCGAAATGTAAGCATGAGGGCAACGGCTGCTATTAGCTATTACTGTCTAATTAGTCATCTACAATGTACAGCGTGGTACCAATGGAACTATTTGTAATGATCTCTTGGAAAGGAAAACAGAAATGCTCTTTATTATTTCCAAAAGCGTGACTTGAATGCAGTGATTTACTGCACAACCTCACTCCAAACGTGAGTCAGGCTGTATTTATTTCTTGTCTTGTGCATCTGAGCTAACTACCTTGAGGCAGCAGCGTAAAACTGGTTGCTGTGACTGTTGCTTCTAGAAAATTTATTTTGCTCCTTCTTAGAATCTTGGCCTGCTTGACCTCAGCGGCCTTCATCAGTTTGAAAATGCAAGTTCTAATCCTCTGTAGGGATTTAGCCAGGTGTCTATTACAGCATGTAAGCTGTGATACAGCTTCCAATATTCACGCTGCAGAAAGGTTAAGCCCCCCGTCTTTGTTCCCGAGTAAAAAAAGTCCATGAGGTGTTAGTGTGGACAGGAAGCAGATTGAAAGAAGCAGCATCTTCAATCAAGCCCTAAGCCTGTGTGGATGCCACTGAGGAGCTGTCCTGATGAGAGATGGGCACTTCACCTGCATAGCAGCGTTTGGGCTTTAACCTTCGAACAGCAGCTGCAGCACCGCCTCCAGCTTCCCTGCTGACGTTCAAAGGTCATACGACTGCTAGACCTCTGTTCTTAACCAAAATCCTCACCCTAGGGTCACAATCCCATCGGTCACCAAGCTGTTCCTGGAGGTGCACTTGGTAAGACAGGCTGCTGCGCACTGCCGGGCAGGAACAGTGCCAGCCCCAGCGCCGTGTCCCAGGCAGGGACACTTCCGAGCACCTCAGACGCCACTATAAGAGTTCCATCTGGCTGGCACAAACAGACATCACTCTGTGCTAAAACAAACTAAACCCAGCTAATTGAGGGGAAACCCTACTGGGACCAGTCAGCCCTAGTCAGCAGCTTCTCAGGTAACTCGGCCTTTCCCAGCCAGGGCTGAGCGTGATCTAACCGTGTGATCCAGCCACGTGCCCTGGCCATGACTGCAAGGCAGGTACCTCTTCCTAAAGCCAAAACATTTGCACTGTGTCAGTAGTTTCGGTCATATTTTGAATTCTGTAAGTGGCTTAAGGAAAAATAAATAGCAACTTAATTTGCCTGCCTGCAAGGAGCTATTTAATATCAATCTCCAGTTACTGTGCAGGAAAATAGTGGGTTTCTTTTAGATGGTTGTGGTGTTGGAAGAGCCTCAGTTACCTTTTACACTAATTGGCAGTAAAGTGTTTACAAGTTTTTATTAGTGTTTAATTATTTAGAAATCTTCTAACGGCTTAAATAGCATTTTGAAAAGTTATAAATATTTTCTACCTTGTCCAGCTGAAGAGCTGCTGCTTGAAGGCTTAAATTAAGATCTATTTATGGCTACCTGCTGGTCACAGAATTACTTACAGCTGCTCACACTCCGGTCCTTTAGATATACCCAACACAGAACAGGCTTAGCTTTCACAAGCAGGGGAAAGTTTCTCTGTTGTATTCACGTTGCTGAAATAGACATCTTAAAGAGGATTATCACAGAGATCGAGACATTAAAATATGTAACTAATCCCAGTTAAATGAATTGTTTTCGTCCTAAGGGACATTCATGTAGGGTAAGATTCCTTTACACTGTTTTGGTAGTGTACTTAGTGACTTAACATGCAAATTACATTTCAGATGAATTAGAAGCAGCTGAAAGCCAAGTTGCTGGTAGAGAAAATGGGAATGTGACTCCAAGCCTCTAAAGCAGTAGTCACATTAAATATTTCAAAATTACATCAATGACTGCCATGTCGATAGGCAGAGGGGAACTTACCTGAACTCATCGTTTCTCTCCCCCTCCCTGTGTTAGAATTCCAGACATTTATTTCATCAGCTTATATCAGCTTAGAATACTGAACTCCACACAGGTTATTTTGGTGTCATCACATCGTTCACCTCTTAAAAGAGAACTGTGTATGTAAAATTAAAAGAACAATTTGGTTTATTGGGGAGGATATGCCTGAAGCTTTTTGTTAGGATTCCCATCTGCTGTGATGTCCTTAGCCCAGGGTTTCAGTGATGCATTGTGCCACTGACGTTACTGCTGGTGGGAGTTTCAGGTCGGGACAGCACTGTGATCCCGATCCATTTCTCACTGTACTTCGCCATTAGCTGGAATAGGCTAGTCTCTCCCAAAAGGCTTTATGCCCACAGAGGTGTAGGCTAGCATTCAGCAGCAAGCTAGAGCTGATTTTTAGCATTCACTGCACCTTTCTTTTAGTTCTCTTCTTGCTACCTGCTCTTAACGATCTCACTGTCTTCACACTAGCTTGTGTTTTATTAGAGCCCCATCTCCCAGCGTTCAATTGTATTTGCACCTCAGCTCTTGCTAAAAAAAGAAAAGGTGAAAGAAAAAGAAAGCAAAATAAATCACCTCTTATATGCAGAAGCAAACAGCATCTCCCACCAAAACTGGGTTACCCACTGGAAGTCTTAAAACACTCCTGCTCCAGCATCCAGGGACTGGTGGATCAGAGCAGCTTTAGTTCTTTACACGAAGAATCCCAATAGACTCAGCAGCTGCTTGAGGAGCAGGAAACCAAAGCCATCCCTCAGCACTGCTTGATGCACCTGCCTGGCTACCCGGGCATTTATTTGCTGGGTTTTGATATCCACGACCTCCCAGTGAAGTTGTTGTTATCAAAGCGGTGACAGAAGCATATTGGTATGCAGGCAGCTTTCTGGGTACAGGCACAGAACTGACCAGGATTTTATACTAAACCTCAGAAAGGTGTGATTTGTGCAACTCTAGCATTTTTTTAAATTAATATTTATGTATAATCAAAGGGTCTGAAACCCTACAGATCTCACAATATGCCTATTTTCCCTCAGGAAAAGAAAGCGACTAAGTAAGTTAGCAAATTCTGACGTGTGTGTCTGCTATATTAAATGGAGCTTAAATAATAAAAAATTCGGTGTTTTCTCTATTCTGCTCAAACCTTATTTTTTTATTTTCACTGTTTTATTCAAGAGGAAGGCATAGAAATAGCAGCCGTGAGCTTGAAATCAGAGCTGTAACAGGGACTTATTATAGACACGTTTTGCAGAGTATTTCTAGTTACAGCTGCATGCTTTGAAGCTGTCAGTGTAACAAGCGGTGTGCTGCTTTTCAAATAGCCCTTTCTGTTGCCTTGTAGGTTTTTTCCCCTAACTTTGAGGCGCAGTGAATCGTTGTCAGTTTTAGCATTCAGCTATGTATTAGTGGGAGAGAGAGAAATAAAATAGTATTTCCCTGCCCAGAGAAGAGGAAGCTGCCAGTGAGAAGGTCACAGTGAGCGCAGAAATCCTTCTGCTTGTGTTTCGTAGGAGCTTGTCAAGGAGCAGAGCAGGGGCCAAGGTGGACACTGATGTTTGAAACCCACCTCGCACGGTGGATGGCGTTGAATCTCCTCGTCTCCCTGAGGCTCTGAGGGGGAGAGAAGCGTAACTGTAATTGTAAGGAAAGGCTGATAATCATACCAGGGCATGTTCTGTTTTCAGGGCAGGTGAGGGGAACTCCGATCAATGGCACTAAGGGCTACCTGTCCCTGTCAAGCACTGCTAGGTGTAGGCACGTGCATCTTTTCCCCCAGCAGTGCTGACCATCGGTGAGAGAGGCATGACTTCTTCCCCAAGCCGTAGATCAGGCGGAGGGAAGGATGCGGAGCAGCGGTTGCTCTTCTGGAACGAACGCAGAATGAACAAGTAGCAAAATATTAATGTACTGCTGAAAGCTGAAATGAGATAGATGTGATTCAGTGCAGCCTGTGGGGTCTGATATCTTGGCAACTGCTGCAAGATATCCCCAATCTGCAGCCAAAATAGCCTTTCTGGAGAAGCAGAAGATTGTAGTGTGCAAGTTAATGCATCAAAAGGCCAGGAAGAGAATAATTCACTTTCACCTTGCTACAGAGGACAAGCAGCAGTAAAAGCTGCGCGCTATTGGCAAGCTTTTCTTGTTGCTGTTTTTAACTCAACCCTTAGTTCAGAGCTCCAGCCACCTCGGCAGCGTTCCAGCTGGAGCTGCTGACATCTCCCACCTAATCAAGTGCTGGATTATCTTGTCCTGATAAATTGGAGCCGGTGCCTTGTGGAAAGTCTTTCCTGAAGTACTTCGCTACCCTGTAATAACATGACAGATGTCTGAATCAAGCCCCAGAGCTGCCAGAGCACTGTTTCTGTAGTGGCTTTTGGTGGTGACTGTATGTGTTCTAAGGCGAGCCGCTGCTAAGCCGGGGGCACAGATAGGCGTGATGAATTTCATATGCAGGCAAAAAGAAACTTGAAGGTGTACTGGTTACTGGTTCCTACCAAGTACGTAGGGGCTGCACTGCTGACCTCAAAACACTTGCCCTGAATACTACTTCTTTTGTGAGCGGAGCTCTTGAGGAACTTACTTGTTTTAAAAAGAAATTCTCTTCAGCTGCTGCATCTTTTTAGGAAGAGTTGGAGCTGCTGAGCTATTAGAGACTTGCGTACTGTTCTCAGTCTTTTGTGGCTTGATTCCTGGGCCATGTCATTCAGGGTAAATAAACTCTCTTCTTTCTCTAAAACATACCAAGAAAGATGCTTCTGTTGCAGAAGCAAGGGAGCTCTGTATGTGTGTGTTTGCACATTTACTTGGACAGGTAAAATGGCCAGGATAAATCTTGATAGGACAAAGGTATTCCTTGCAAAAATTTGTTTTTTCTTTCTTGGTTTCAGTCCTGGAGAAAGAGCAGCAGTTCTTCCATGGCAGGCAAGAAAGGTCTCTCTGTGTCACAGTCACCTACAGCATGTCTCTTGTAACGCAGCTTTGCTCTTTTCCAGGGGAATCCCTACATGTGCAATAACGAGTGTGATGCGAGTACCCAAGAACTGGCTCATCCTCCGGAGCTGATGTTTGATCTCGAGGGAAGACATCCTTCCACATTTTGGCAGTCCACGACTTGGAAGGATTATCCAAAGCCCCTTCACGTTAACATTACACTCTCCTGGAACAAAACCATTGAGCTTACAGATAACATCGTTATCACTTTCGAATCTGGCCGTCCAGACCAAATGATCCTGGAGAAATCACTCGACTATGGACGAACATGGCAGCCCTACCAGTACTATGCCACGGACTGCTTAGATGCTTTCCACATGGATCCAAAATCCGTGAGGGATTTATCGCAGCAGACAGTCCTAGAAATCATTTGCACAGAGGAATACTCTACCGGGTACATGACAAATAGTAAAATAATCCACTTTGAAATCAAAGATAGATTTGCTTTTTTTGCTGGACCTCGGCTTCATAACATGGCTTCTCTTTATGGCCAGCTTGACACAACCAAGAAGTTAAGAGATTTCTTTACCATCACGGATCTGAGGATAAGACTGCTTAGGCCAGCAACTGGAGAAATATATGTAGATGAGCAGCACCTGGCACGCTACTTTTATGCAATTTCAGACATAAGGGTATATGGAAGGTAAGAGAATACATACCTTTAGAAACAGGCACGTATGTTTGGGTTTAGAGGTTATTCAAAACCATCTGTGCCCCCAAACATGGTGAAATCTTTTGCTAAGACATGTTCATTGGAAATCTGTCTCGGTTGATGGCTGTTTCTGGTCACAATAGAAGTTTCTGACTCAGCAGAATAGAGTCCTGTGTGTTCCCTGTCACTAGCCTGGGATCTTAAGCCCTACGTTTCATGAGCAGGGTTAACAGTTTCTGGCTAAAGAATTCAGCCTGGTATTAGGAAATTTTCTGCTGCTGTTGTTGGGGTTTTTTTTTTATGATTGGAGCATCACCTGATTCAGTTAACTAGAGAGAGATGCTTTTTATCATTTGACTTTTTCAGGCCTTTCATGTAAGCTGTGACTAACACAGTAGCCCTTGTGCGGGCCCTTCACACTAGGTCCAGCTGTGACCTGCCTGTGAACAAGGAAAGTGGCAGAGATTTAAGAGTCTGTTCCTTGTTCTTTAATTAGCTCTGAAATACAATGAAGCTGAAGTAAAATTAAAAAAACACAACGGTGTTTTGGAGAGACTGTTTTGAATATAACAAAAGATGATTACGTAGCTGGGTTCAAGAGAAATAGTTCCTCTGAGCAAGCAGTGGGTGGTATCGGGTGCTGAAGTCCCAAAAATAATACCTGTGCAATGACATTCCTATTAGGAAATCTTCCCAACTCAAACTAGCAATTCACTGATAACCTCAAGCAGGAGGCTGATACCCCTTACATGTGTCTTGGGTGCCAATTTGTTCAGAAGAAATAAATGAGACTTCCTCTATTAGCAATCTCTTCACCTCTTTAATGTACTTTTTCCTTCCCCTCTGTTTCTCCTTTCGAGAATTCAAATTTTTCTTTTTTAAAACTATTTTTGTTTTTTTTAAGAGAGGCAAAGTATTAAAACAAATGGGAAAGCTAATGTGTCTTGGGAGGCCAGGGCGTTTATTGCAGACGCAAGACTTGAGTGCAAAAAGGGACAGTGATCATATATAAAACCAGTGCCTGTATTTTTGTTACTGCTGGAGTGAGTTTGCCACTTTCTACCTCTTTTACGCTAGCCTTTCATGTTCATAAGCATTTCCATATTGCAAAAACTGATATATAAAATCAAAATGGAATCAAATGGCTGCCATGCAATCTACTGAAAAATATTCTGCTAGCTATATAAAGTAAGAATTGATGCCACATATAGCTTTGACTGCCTGAGCACTTTTGCAGTGTCGATATATTTTATATGGCATCAAAATACTTTAGAGGACCACAGATTTAGCATGTAGTTACAATCTTCTGTGACCACACCGAATGCATACACATACAACCAGAATCACTAATTGAACATATGGAAGTGAACTGCTGTTTCAGAATTCTCACTGTAATGCTCATTAGTTAGGTTGTAAATTATTTTTCAGAAGTCTCTTGAGAGGTCTAAGCGGATCATGGACAGCTTAAGATACTGTTTGAAATAGTCTAGGAACATTAGCTTCAGTATGTAAAATATAAGACGTGTTCTACTTACTGTGTATCCTTTCTCCATTGGGCCCCACATAGGTTGGCTCTACAGAGGGCTCGTATCAAAGCTCAGGATTTGCAGGTCCTTACGCTTTAAGGAAAAGCTGCTCCCTGTCTGAAAACCCATTTGGAGCTTAGCCTGACTTCAATTAGACTATCAGTACTTTATCAAAGGAAGCATCTGAAGGATTAAAAAAAAAGCGCGCCTTGCATGCAAATTAGAAAGAGAAACCTTCCCAGCACATCTGGGGCAAGGCAATCTTGTGAGAAATTACCTACAAAAATGCAGCGTGACTGTACAGAGAACTGAGATGCCTGATGCTGATGCTTGTTGTCTAAATGCTGCGGTGATTGGGCACCAGCTTTAACAGAAATACCTGATGCGCAACAGTATCTCACTAGATTAGATCTGTGTGAGTTCTTAGCACTTTCCTGCTAATGAGAAGAACAGCTCTTCAGGGATTTGGTGGCCTTTCCTTAAGCTGTGGTGAACCCCCCTGTGAAGACTTTTCTGGCTTGCTTACTGCTAAGTACCTGTGGGGCTGCAGTTCCCAGCCCCCCCCCCCCATCATCTAGTGGCAGCAGAGGTGGGCCCACTGTCACCTGGCTTAGGCAATTTTGGTGTCCTACCAGAAACCTTACAGGGCCTGCCAAAGACTCTCCGCGTCAGCACGGTGGTCCTGTGCCCCTGTCTGTGATTCAGCAGAGCTTCCCAGCCCTTGCAGTTCATTTGGCTTCTTAGCTGGAAATTAAGTTACAACTTCTTACTTACTTGTTTTTGCTACAATGTGTCATACTGTGGGCTTTGAGCGGTAACATTCATCTATGTGGTTAGCAAAGCTAGCCTAGGCTGTTCCAGGAGGGCAGGATAGGAAGGGATGTTGCCGAGGAGCTTCAGGTGTGGTGGATGAGTGATGCTAGCAGGCATACTTTAAAGCAAGGTCATCTACTGGGAAAAGTAACCTGCAGGTGAAATGCAGTTAAAACCACCAAAGCCCATAATAGTGTGTTTCTAAGGGCAGCACACCACGTCATTCCTTCCACGCTGTATTTTAAGGATCAACGACAGAGAAAAGCATCTCTCAAAGATGCCATATTCAAGATACAAGATGCTGGAGTGGTTGATATGTCACGAAAAATTATAGCTGGGAGGTTTGCTCACGTTACATAGGGTTTGTTTTGTCATTGCTTTGCATCTTGGCGTGAAAGAAGCCTGACGTATGTTGCATTAGAGATGAAAGCCTGTGTACTCTTTCTGAATGCCTTACCTCCTCTATTACCACCTGTTTATTCATCTTCAATTTACCACTTCCATTGTGTACTTATTAAGATGGTTAAAAAAAAAGAAACCTGGCTGTTAGCAATTTCAGCAACCCCATTGTGCTCACATTATTCAAGAAACCTAATAATCCACATGAACTAATTCTGACTTACTGATGGTCTGCTTCACTAAATCAGAGTGATTTTTTTCCTAGTGAATAATGGACGATGCAGTGTGCCAGTACCTTAATTAAAGAGAGCCTCTCTTAGTCTTGATCTCATTTTAATTTACAGGGTAATACTACAATAATATCACTAATGGAAGGTACATTAAAGGGCATCAAGTAGCATTAACTGTATTAAATTATGGCACTTGTGTTAATTAACTGCTGAAGCAAGATGGTCCTAACGGCTAGAAAGGTCGACTAATGCATAAATAAAGTCTTCTGGGATGGGAAACTAAGAAAGAGCAGACATTTTTCCCCTCATCTGGCCTTGCTGCAGAGAATCAGAGGGTGTCCTGTGTGGTAACCTCCAGAAGGTTTCTCTCACTTTGCTGGCTGCACAGGTGGCCTGGGCTGTCTGCGAGCCCTGCCTGTCCTCAGTCCCCTGTGGAGGACAGTCCTGGCAGGAACCTGTGAGGCACAGCTCCCTTTTTGACTTTTTTTTGGGGGGGGAAGGGGAGCGGGGAGGGGTGGAAGTTCACTAGAATGTTGATGATAATTCCTTTGAAGTCAAGCAAAAGGTTCCTAGCAGATTTTGAGTCAGGCTTCTAAAGGTTTAACAGCATTTATTCCAAAGTATTTTTGCTCTAACTGTTACAGTGTCAGCAACGTGTACATTTATACACTGAATTAACTGAAATTCGGGGTGCTGGTTAAAAAAGCCATTGCCCCAGTGGGTGACAGAATGACTGGCTGGCTGAAACAAAGGATCTTATTGCTTTTGGGTGATTAGGTTTTGATCTAAGAGCCACCAGTTTCATTCTGACACCGGAATATTCAGTCTCTGTACTGAATGTTATTAAGCCCCTTGGAATTTATTTTTATACTCTCCTCGCCTTGAAGCTTCAGTCTTTAAGCCCCGGGGTTTTCTGACCCTGCCTCAGCTATGGCTGCAGTTCCAGCAGCAGTAGAAACCTCCAACACTCAGCAAGCAAGTGAAAAGTGTCCTCAGTTTTAACAGTTCCTTGCTCGCAGATCAGCTCTTCTAAATATAAATCCACCTCAGACTCTGAATAAATTACTCTGAAGGAAGGCGTATTTGCTACTTAGGGGGCTGAGGCTTTTTTGTCCCTCGTCAGCCCGCCCCTCTTGCCAGCTGGGACCCAGGACCGCTCAGTATTGCTGTGGTGGACCTGGGGTAGGGGGGTGCCCTTCCTCTTCCAAAGAGCTGACCTGCCCCCCCGAGCCTGGAGTTTGCACTGCAGCTGTTAGCAGACGGTCGCGGCATCAAGGCTGGGTTCTACCAGGTGTCATCTCCTGGTTTATTCCACAGATCCATTCGGGGGCTGGATTAATTGGATTAAATCTGTGTGTTACTCTGGCATACGCTTGACAAGGCTGTAATGATATCCCTCTGTAATGTACCCAAAAGCAGAACTTTGCCCTAGGGAAGTGGTAATGTATAGAAGTGCTTTAGTTTCATTTATAAAAGAAAATGTTTTCATTAATGTTCAGCTCACAACCAGACCGTCATGATGAAGATACGTATGCTTCAAGCTTTTAAGATGACAACTGAATACCATTGTTGTTTCTAGTATCTATTTACCATACTTGAATACTCTTTGCTTTACAAGAACACTTGCATAAACAGCTTGTTCTCCTTTGAGATTCTTTCACTAGTATTTTGAGGGAATCTACCAGTTCCTCCAATTAAATTATGAACTCATTAGAGAACAGGAAAGAAAAATGTGTGTATTGAAGAGCATGTCAATTTATCTTTTAACTCCCAAGTGCAATTAGCTTTTTTAATTTATCTACTGTAATATGTCACTAAGGAAAATAGTCCTTCAATTTCTGTACACAAACCTAGGATCATCAGGGATCGAAATAATTAAATGGTCACTGCGTGTGTTGACACATGAGTGGTCTCCAGAAGTTAACTCAGTATAGGTGTTCTGGGTGGGTTTTAGTCCTGCTTGTGTTCAGATAATGCTAGTTTCCACCCTCCATCCTGGTGACACAAGTTCTGTCCATCAGCTCGGCGTGGTCTCAGCCCTGTAGTGCCTGGAAGGGGAGTGGAGCGTTACAGTCTGGACAGCTGACTGGGTCTCTAACTCTCCCACACACTTTTGAAACTAGTGGGTTTAAATCGCCAGGTTTCACTCACCACCTTTGCTCATTAGCATTTGATCATCTTTTCTTGGCTCATTTTGCAAGATGTCAAGTATTTCCATACTGATCTCTCCCAGCTGTCTTTCAAGGAAGCTCAGTATCGTGCAGGATCAGGGTGTTTGAGGAGAAGCACCAAGCGTTTTTGTAGTATAATTCATTTTTGCCATTGAACATTAAAGGAGTAGAGATGAAACTCCTGATGAAAGAAATGAGAATTTTTCTTTCTGTATTACTTTGTATGCTGAAAAGCTATCCAAAGAGCCTTTCTGAATAAATTCAGGGATTCCAATATCTTGCAGAAACTTTCTTTCCGTTAAGCTTTTCATTTCAAAGGAGTTCAATTTAATGCAAACACTGAAATAAGCTTAAGGATCTCCTGGATCACGTATACAAATGATTCCTGGCACAGAGATGTCCTTTAGGTTGAAGTTAAAGCTGGAGTGGTACAGCATATTAGCATCTTAGAAGTTTAACAATTTCTAACTATTTCATAAATAATGGGAACTACCAACTTGTAGGGTTGGGTTTTTGCCTTTTGTTTTTTAATTTAACATTCTGATCCCTTCCATGGGAACCAGTGGGGTGAGCCTGCATGCCATTGGGCTTGTACATCTCAGTACCCAATTATGTTCTTAGGAGCTGATTTTTCCTGGATACTCCTCACATCTGAAGTGCCTCAGGAAACTTCAGGAAAGGAAGTCGAACCCAAAATATACACGTGTTTTCTCTTGATAGAGGTGACATTTTTCCCTCTGTTAATCTTTTTTTTTTTGTTAGCTCTAATAAATGAGCCATTGTTCAGCTGTGATTTGAAACTGAGTTACCTTTGCTGCCTTTCCTCTTATTTTCTTGTAGTACAGTGCTGTATTAAACTCCCTGTATCTCCCTGTGTTACGAGAAGTTAAGTATTGAAACAAGAGACCAGTCCTGATAACAGTGTCAGATGCCTTTCTGTAAATCAGGATTAATTCCAGTTAAGTTAGGCATATTAAACCAATGAGTTTCAAATGAGTTCACATAGGAGGAGTGAGGGAAAACAATCAGGGGGATGGATGAACGGACAGATAGAAGGAAGGAAGGTTGGTTATCGCAGCTTCCATCTAAAAGAAATGAGGAACAAAATACACCTCTCAGTCTTTTCATCCTCTCTCACCTTCATGCAATAAGGCTGATGTAAAGCAGGACAGTTCTGCTAAGTCCAGTGATACAGTCTCACACAGAGGCACCTATTCAGAAAACAGAAAAGTGAATTAGTGAAGGTCAAGGTCTAACAGTCTCATTACACAGGGTCTACGAGAACTCTTCCCCCCCTTCACTCTTGAGTCCATCTCTGGGATTAAAGGGCCCCAGCAGGACTGGTGCACAAAGGGAATCATCATGGTCCTTGATCGCAGCGGGCTGCAGGGCGAATGGATCAGCACCAAAGATCCTTGGTAAAACACACGTAAAACATCTTGTTAACTGGGCTGAGTAACAGAGTAAGGTTTCAGTACTTGGTAGTTCTCTTTTCATGCAATATAATCTCGTTCATGGAAAAGTAAGAAAAGAGCTACAGGAAGAAACAGCAATGTTGTGAATTTGGCAGGCAGTAATGTAGTCAGGGAAAGGAGACGAGGGGTTATGCTGCAGGTAGCATTCCCAAGAGAAAGGGTGGCTGCTGACACATCCAGGAGAGGATAATGCCAGCTGCAGCCCTTTGCAGAACGGGCTGTACACTGGTTACATTTGTGGGACACGGTAGGAATGAAAGGGTGCTGAATGGCAGGAGGCATCCTAATGACATCAGGAGGGAGCGGGAACTGGAGAACTTGTTACACTACAGCTCCTGTGTGAGTTTTTGCAGCACACTGAGTCCTCGGAGCCTTAGACTCTTTTCGTGGACAGCATTCTGTTGCTTACACAGCAGTTTATCCAGACTTCTAAGCAAGTATCAACTAATACAAAGGAGTGATCGGTATGACGGTTATGCTGTACATGCTGCCGTACTCTGGAGTAACATAGCTGTACTTCACTGGCGATTATTTTGCTGTTTCTGAGGTGATGACCACTGCTTTAAAATAAGCCTAAACACAAACAAAAACATTTCAGGGAGAGGCTGATAATCCATAGCTTCCTACTGTGGGTTAAGACTGATCAGGGCTTGGGAAATGCTGTGGATAATGCGATACATATGGTACATAGGCATGTGCATATCCCAGTGCTGGAGGGCAGGTTTCTAAAGTTATGCTCTTTCTTTGAACCTCCGAGTCTATCCTCTGACTTTGATGTTTGTGCAAATGTCAATAGTTATCTGCTTCTTCCTTGTAAACTCTCTGGAAGACCTTGCAATTCTTTTCATTTTCACCCTTGAATCCATTTCTGTCTTCATGGGAGCAATGCAGAATGTCTTTCCTCTCTGCCATGCAGAATCCCTGCTTCCACCCTCTCTAGATGTGTGTTGGGCTGTAATATGAGCAGGTACCTGATACATTAAGATTTATGAAGCACTTGGAAATGCACTTAAGAAAGATCGGTGGAGAAGCACAATGGATTGTTATAATCTGTCCTCCCTGCATCATCACTCAAAGCAGGCTAGTAACAGGAGTACTGGTACAAATGCTAATGATAGCAATGCTGTCCCAGTGACCGAGGGACACGGTGGGTCACGTTTAACTGCCACCAGTATTTCTGTTACGCTGCACGTTAAACCTATTAACAACCAAAAAGATAAAGTGGGATTACAGTTAGGATATATACATTGAGATACGTGTCTTCACACTCAACTAATTAGTTGCCATCAACTGCTTTCACTTTGCTTGGTGACATGTGGTATATAACTCATTACAATATGTTAAATGCAAATGGTTGGTAATAGGGTAACCATCTGCTCACTGTTGGAAAGTTAGCAGAGGCATGTAGTAAGCTGTACTTCTAATAACGCTGCTAAACTCACATCCCTGAAATACCAAATATCTAAAACCAGCTGCCTCCACTAATGCCAACGTTACTAATACATCTCTTACCCTTTTCATTTTCAGAAGTAAACCACATATTGTAAGAGGTAATTTTGTTCTTCTATATGAATTTGACTTCAAGGTTGGAGTCTGAGGCAGCAGTCGTGAACCACCGTATCTCAGAGCCTGATCTTCTTAGATTGTGTTGAGTCCTTTGGAACAGCCAATAAATAATCAGGCTGCCCACACTTTTGGGACATCTTTTCGTCCACAAATGTAATTAAACTCTCTTCCTCCTACTGTCAGGCCCTTTTTCAGGGATGACATTATTTTGTAAGTGATAGGTAGCTGGCACATTGCTGTCTGGTAACATATTACGCTAGAGACCATCAGAGGGTTCCTTCCGTCTAATAACCTACCGTGCCCTATGAGTGTTAAAGATCACCACTGCAAAGAGGGATCAATTATTTTGCCACAGACATGTATTTTCAGGGCTGTCACATACCTTCATAATGAGCATTTCTGGATACCCAAGTGACAAAGTAACCCATTGGAAAATTAGTAGTAGGACAAGAGTGAAGTACTGCCTGCCAAGGTTGAGGCTGTGCCTTCAAGCTAGAGCAGCTCCTTCTCTGCTTACCCATTCAGTCATCCACTGGTCAGGGTCACTATCACAGTGCTGATGTGCTGCCTCTCTCATCAGTAATATATTACATTATGGCCTATCAGAGAGATGAATATGTTCCCATACTGAATTCCCAGGACGTGGCTCTCAGCATTAAAGAAGCTGAGGAATTAATTCAGCTCCCACTGTCTGAATGGAAAAGTAGTTTGTGATCTCATCAAAGTCAGATGCTAGTGCTGCCGTGGCTCTCTTCAGCCACGTTGGGAGGGAGGGGTTGATGTTTGTTTGGGGGGTTACATCTGGCATGGCAGCATCTGATTTAAGATTGTTCTTCCAGGGCAGCATCTGCAGGGGAAGAAGCTGCAGGAGAGCTCATTAGCCTGGCGGTTTCTCAGCCCCAGGATGAATTGCAGAATAAGACGCTTGCTCTACAGGTGCTCAGAAACCTGCAGCTCGGTGTAGGTGTGGTGCCCTACAAAGCTTTCCAAGCTTAAAAAAATATTACAGGGAGAGGTTTTTGTGCTAGCACATTTTCTTTTGTTGCCTTGCAAGAAAAGAAGCGCTGGCTGAAGACATTTGGTGACTCCATTTTGAGTCACAGTGAACACTTGCCTGTTTCAAAATGGGGCATCTGCACTTTAAAGTTATCTGGAGGATTTATAGACAGAGCTGGTGTGATGAGCAGCACTTTATAATACCTCAAAGGCATGGTGCCAGAGCTGGGAATTTGATAAGCTGGGGTCTTGAATTGGATTCCAGCAATGGTCACAAGTTTTAGGAAGCTCTCATTTGAAATTGCAAGCAGGGGAAAAAACGGGATTCTTTCTCCTTAATTGCATTAGTTTTATTGAACTGAAGCATTGCTTCAGTTCCCAGAACACTTTATATATATTTTAATGCAAGCATCAGAGACAGAACGGTTGCAGGTCTGTTTATTGTTTCTGACTTTTATGCTCAGTAAAACTGATTTTACTCATTTTCCCATTTAACTCTCTTGTGCATTAAGACTCTTTAGACTTTGGGATGGTGATTACTGAAGTTGTCATAAACATAGTAATTTTGACTTCTTTGATTTGGTAATGTTTCTGTAGTGCATTTGTTCAGGTCTGTTCAGAAAAGTCAGGCCAAGCCACATGAACGTGAACTGGAGCCCAGGAAGCCTGTGAGCAGGAAAGGGAACGTGAAATTCATGGCGGTTTTACATGACGTGTGCTGCTAGCGTTCACTGCAACACAGACATCCTGGTCATCACATGCTTCTCCTCTCCTGTTTTGGGGAGAGAGGGAGGGTCATTTGAGAGGCTTGGGGGTTTTAACCTTACTTACCTTGGCTGCATTTTTACAGCCTCATCACATTTTAATGGGCTCTAGATCTTCTCACTTAGTGAACCGTGGGCCACTTCTTCCCTGACTTTGAGCTAGGGGTGTTGATTTTGCCACATAAGCACTACCAGGAATTGACCTGAAAAAGAGACATTTCAGAACATTACCGTTCCTGCCCCCGGCTAGAGCACAGCGGGTCTCGTCACCTCCGGCCTGCCGAGGGAGTGGGGCTGGTGGGAACAGGGTGCAGCAATGGCAACTGGGAAAGGGGACAGAGCTGCTGCAGGATGAGAAGGCGTCTGTTTTGTCAGTGACCCACTTTGGGAAATCCTCCTTCCCTCCTCCCACACCCTGCATACCTCCAGCTGCTCATTTCTCACTGTCTTCGTGTCTCTTTCTGGTGATCATCACTCCTTCAGTTGTACCGCGTGGGGAGTCGCTGCCCGTGTGGCTCAAAGCAGGAGTGGAAACCTTCGGCAGGAACATCTCAATTTACAATGAAAAACTAAACCTATTATACTCGGTCAATGCAGAAAATTGCTTATCATTTAACAAGCTTCATTAAAGATACTGTGCTTAGGGAACCGTGCCTCCCTTCCTTTGAATGCCCCTGAAATAATTCTTCCAGCAGGACAGCAGAACAGCAAGGAGCCAGTTACATTTTTAATCACTCGTGTCCTGTAGGAATTGCAGTCTGCCAGCAAGGGCAGCTCCTTCCCCTCTGCAACACAGGAGAAGAATTAAAAGATGGAAAGCTGTGGTCCCAGAGTGGTGTGTTACAGTTATTAATGAGCTAAAGATCAGACTATCCGAGTATCATTAACTGCTAATAGTCTGCTACAGAAAATGTTTAACCCAATCCACAAGCTAGATCTGACCAAAGGAAAAAAAAAGAAAAAGGGCAGGGATCCTCATCCTCCTTTTCCATGTTTTTACCCCTGGATGGTGAGTGCAGAACCAGTTGGATGGAAGGAATAGGGAAAAGTAAAATTACATTTAGTTTCTCCTCTACTGTACGTATCTCAAAAGAAAGTTTCGACAGTGTGGCACCCTTACACACCCAAACCAGTCTGCATCGTTTCACGTTCTCAGGAGTTAGCCACTGCAGAAGTGACCCTCAGTCTGATGACTCTTTCAGAAACCTGTCCTTTCCAGCAGATGATGGCAACAGCCGTAGCTCTGACATGTACAAACATCCCGTGTTCTAGACTTGATGTCTTAAAACATACATCTGGACATAGGTTTCTGTACAGATACAGATCCACTGTACTGAGAGACCAGATTCTGCAATCTCTCTTCATTCCAGTGGCTACTTTTGGAGACTGGTGCAGACTTTGGGTTCTGTGGCCTGTGCATTTGTTTGTCTGTTAAGGTTTCATAAAATGCACAAGCTGTAAAGTAGGACAGATGCAGGGGAGCAATACCACCAGAATCACAGGGGTTACATATCTGGATTCCAAAAGCAGATGAAGGATATACTTATATACAGTCATACCCAGGTTTTGACTAACAAATGCACAATTAGTGCATGGCTGACATTCAGCCTGCCTGGAAATTGTGGAGAGAGATACATATGCTCTAAAGGCTTCATACAAAGAGCATCACATTAGATTTTTGAGAGGCATTTGGTATTTAAAATGAAACTACCTGAAGGTGGTTTAGAGCTGGCTCTGGAAAAAATCTGGGGATTTTGTAAATTCTGTTTCTTGTAACAGGGCTTTTGAAAAATCTCTTACACATATTAGGACACACACACACCCCACCCCACCCCCAAAACTAGAGCTTGCTCCCAGAGAAATTTAATTCTGCAATTTAAAATTGTCTGAGTGTATGTTGTAACAGGAGAGAGGCCTTTTGGAGTGGCACGCAAACACTGCTGCAATGCAAACACAATTAACAGAACATAAAGTCCAGTCTCAATGCCCCTAATACAGGAGCTTCCCCCTAATGCCTCACCTGTAAAATGTGTACTTTTTAATATCCTCATAAGCTTAGCATATTTTAAAAGAAACCAGGTTTGAAATTTCAGCTCCAGTAACTACATTAGGCAAACAGGAAAGGGAAAGAGTCACCATGAGGCGTAGGGCAGACTTCAGCCTAAGCGATTCAGAGGCAACAGCCCAGGGCACTGGTCCTGCCTCACAGCTGCAGGAGTAGGTGCCAGTGACACTGGGAGGGGGGCACTGGTTTTGTCATAGGTATTATTGGTGCTCAGTCTGCAGTGCGTGCATCTCAAGTCAAGTCTGTTACAGACTATGACTTTTTTTTTCCCTTATTTTGTCAAATTCTTTATCTTCAGAGGTAGGTCAGCATCTGAAAACCCAGAGATTATCAACAAGGGGGTAAAACTGAGACAAAACACAAGGGTGATTTGCATAGGAAAAGAAAAAAAAAAAGAACTACAAATCTTATATTCTGCAAGCTACATTCAGCTTCTGTTACACAGAGCCTGGACATGTGCCAGAACCTTGTTCCCTTTGTGATATGATTATATGGCCACTAAGTCATTTGGCTCAGTCAATTTACTGTATTATCATGATAAATCTGTATATAGCAGAAAATCCACAAAGTTCTGCCCTTTTCCTCTCCTGAGGTTTTCTGCCCAACATGAAAGCAGAGAACAGATTTAATAAAATCTGGGGGCACTTCTGAGTCCTGTGTGCTCCCCTCCTGGTTTGTGTAGGTCAACAGCAGGAAATGCTGAGCCCACAGGAGAACAGATGAAGAAAGACAAGCAGTAATGGTGGGGACAGGAGATCATGACTGCTGTGGGCACCATCCTAAATCCAAGTGGAGCTGTCTCCTTCCTTCTCCTTTGCACCTCTCTGCATCTGAGAGAACACAGCACTAAAACATATAAAACACAAACACTTAAGTTCTTCGTTCCCACAAGTATCACCCACAAAATGTATTTCCTATTAAAGTGGCCATTACCTTTTTCTTCTTGGGTTTTTATTTGCCCAGTTCAGAAGGATTCTGATAATGCCCAAGTTCATTAAGAGTAAAGCTCTGTCATGCAAGAGTTCTTGCGAGGATCTCTTGTCTCTTTCCTGCTCATCAGGTCTTCAGGACAAATCCCTCATCATCTTCTCCATGGACAGCAACTCTCTGTCAGCGTGGAAATGGAAAACAATTCATTCTGAACAGCATGCCCTGAAAAACACTGTAATGCAAGGATGCTGTTGATCACCATCTGACTGTCTATGCCCTGACCAGGGCCCTGGCCAGTCTTGCTAGATCTCTTCCTTGCCCTAAGGGGCTGCTCGAGAGAGAGATGCTGCTAGATGTTCCTGTATTAATGACTTCTTTCCTCCAAATCTAGGTGCTTGCTTTCTTTACCTGCATCTGTTAGCTCTGTGAACAATGCTAGAGAACTACGTATGATATTTATTACATATACAAATACATATGCGCATTCATTTCCCTTCCAGATCAGCTCAAACATTCTTTGAGAACAGAAACAGCCTGTACATTTTCCCTTGGAGCTGGAGGCTGAGGAAGCCTGCTTGACATTTCAGGGAAAACTGAAAAGTTTGTCTAGGATTTTAAAAGCTATGTTAGGCAAGATGGAGTTGCCAAGGTTTGTTCTTCAGGATAAACATACACTGATTGTTTTTGTCAGCAGTATTTCACAATTTGCTTTCCCCTATGACAGCTTTACATTATTCATAACTTGCCAGCCAGTCCTTAAATTTTCAGTTATAAGAGTCTCCTGGTGGGGGCTGCAGAATATGAAGGGAAGTATTGATTTGAAACATTTGAAATATAAATGAAGTTGTTTAGTTCTTCTGGTACATGGGAAATTATAGACACTGGATCAAATTCAACCTCCCAGCGTGTCTGTTTTCATAGACAACAAAGGTATGTTCCTGACCCCTAAGTGGACAGTGCAGCTCGGGTCTAGCCTCTGTCTGAACAGCCTTTGATTTACCCAGCATTTTTTAAAACAAACATGAATAATAGATGTTTCAATGCACTTGAAGGCCAAAAGCAATCACTGTTTTATTCTAGTCGCAACATTAGGTCACAATCCTAAAACTTTGTTTTGGAGCTCCTGGTCCTTTGTCACTTAAACTTATGAAATAATATTAAAGCAGTACCATGAAGCCTATTTCACAGAGAAAAACACAAAGATAATATATTGTCCCCTGTTCCATGAGTTTGGGGCTAAGTATTGAACCCCATGGCAGACCTGTTTTTCACCTGGGGGAAAATCAGCTAGCATTGGTGGTACAGGGACGAGCAGGCATGCATACATGTCCGCACGTGTCTCCTAGTCCGCTGCTCCCAGGCCAGTGCCAGGAGGCAGGTCTCCTCTCCCTTTCCCCACCTCAGAGCTCCTTTCCAGCCGTGTCTGATAAGTGAATAGGACTGCCTAGCTCTGCCAACCCCACCTCTGAGAAGACCAGGTCATCCATTAGGAGTCCTACCCACAGACCATCTATGAATGTATTAGATTCAGAATTTTCTTTGACCAAAAGCCAGCAAATTTGACACATGATATCATCTGTCTCAAGCCTCCTAACAATAAGGAGTGTTTGTAATTTTCCCATCTCTGTATGATTCCACTGACTTTAATAAAACATGGTGACGTGTTTGTGGAATCTAGCTAGTTTAATGGCTTCAGGGTAAGAACAAGTAGTGTCTATAATTAAACAGTAGTCAGTATTTTTGGAAAAGAAAACAAGCTTTCTCTATTTTGTCAGCAATTGAAATATAGTAGGTGTTTTCCCAAATTAAAAAGAAAAGATACATTTAGAACTTCTTTTCCTAAACCACTTAGAATTAGTTCCAGCAAATAATTCCATTGTGCTGTGTTGTTAATACCAAGAGGGCTAGAGGTGAGATGACCACATAGCTCTTTTTCAGCACCTAAGCTATAGGATGCTCAGTTGCTTTGGGGATACTTCAAACACTACGCACAGACACAAACTGCTCACTTTTCATCTGGTTTTCTTCAGCAGGAGAAAGGGTTAGTATTTTTGCAGAATACATTATTCACAGAAGAAACTTCTGTCAGGGATGGCTAAAAGTATCTTCAGAATTCAACCCACATTAATAAATACTTCAAACTAATTTTTCTGAAAACTCAAAAAAGGCATGTTTTTTTCCTTTGGAAGTATTTTTGTTCAAAAAAATTGTCAAAAATAATTTTTAAAGGGGGATTTTAAACCTGAAAATAAGCCCACCTATTTAATTTGACATGAATGATTCTTTTTCCTCCAGTTTTTTTTCAGTTCAGCCAGTGAACTGAAAAATCAATTATTCACACGGCTCTACTGGCGAATAATTCTTATCATAATAATTCCAGAGGGAATTATTCTGTGACAAGGAGCTTATATTGATGGAATTTAGAAGTTTAAAATTTGAGTCTAGTACGATAAACAATAAGAAATGTTCTGTTCGGTTTTCTCACTTTTCTCTTTCAAATTGTGACCTCCAATTGAGATGAAAAACTAAAAGGAAAAAAGAGAAAAAAGTATTATTTTTAAAGTGGATTTGGAGTATCGGTTTTGGTAATAAGCAGCCACAAATTCCCAATTACTTTAGATGGAGCCATGAGGCCTAAGTGGTTTGAAAAATCAACCCTAATGAGACACAAGAAAACACCAGAACAAAACCACTTTTGAAATATTTAGTCATCTCCCTTTGTTCTGGACAGTTTGCTGTGCACCCTTGACTTTGATAGTTTAATCATGAATACCTTAGAACACACTCCAGAAAATCACATAGCTGCCTCGTGCCTTGTAATTATTCTTAAAGTTCAAGTTCAGCACTGTGAGTTTTTGAAACAGGGATCAATTGACCTGGCAGTAAGTGCGTTCTTCTCCTTCACCTTTATGAGAAGAAGCGTCAAACAGGCACCATGGGGGGGCCTGGCAGAGAGCAGGGCTGGGACGGCAGCACTCCATGTGCAGCAGCCTGCCCAGGGCTTTCCTCTTTCTGGTGATGATGGCAGCACCGCAGAGGGAGTGAGGGGATTCAGAGTCCTTCAGCTCAGTAACCCCTAGAAGTAACATCAGCGATAACATCGGGACAGCAGAACACCGAGGGGAACAGCGGGACAGAGTCTGCCTGTGTGCAAAGGTGCCCTTCAGAATGGTTGTAGTGATGATTCTTGGGCAGTGGCATCTGTGCAGGCGAGGAGCAAGGTATAAGCCTGAAAAGAGGAATATTAAGCTAGCTCTCGGAATCAAGTTTTAGTTTTGGTCTAGGCTGTGTATTCACAGCTCAAAAATATTTTACATATTTATCACAGAATCACAGACTCGTAGGGGTTGGCAGGGACCTCGAGAGCTCATGGGGTCCAACCCCCCTGCCAAAGCAGCTCCCCAGCTCATATGGCACAGGTCGGCGTCCAGACGGGGCTGGAATCTCTCCAGAGAAGGAGACGCCACACCCGCCCTGGGCAGCCTGTCCCAGGGCTCCCCCACCCTCACTGGGGAAAAGTTCTTCCCCATGTTGGTGCAGAACTTCCTATGCTCCAACTTGCAGCCATTGCCCCTTGTCCTGTCTCCACAGACACTGAAAAGGGGCTGGCCAATTCCCCCTGCATCCCATGCCTAAGATATTTATAAACATTATCATTTGAAAATATCTAGCAAGAGGACAGGCTGCATCCTAAAAGTTTTCACGTCTAGATTCTCAGAAGAGAACAGCCTGAATTACATTTCCACTATGTCCTCGCTTATCCCAGTGGCTTTTCTAAATGTCCAGACAGTGCCTAGACTCTCATGGTGATACTGAAAATTAAAGTGTTCCCTTATCAACAGCTCTTTACCTTTCCCCTGCACATCTTCTGTAAAACAAGACATATAAAAGAAAGGAAATCTAATTTTGAAGTACATGTCTTTTTAAATCACTTAAGTCCTGGGCTTTTCAGGGACTGTTAGGTAGTGTGTAACTGTTTTTATTAACAGAACTCACCTGGAATGAGAAGTCAGCCTTTGTTCTTCATGTGTGTTCTATTGCTGGCTGTACGTATTGGTACATCTGGAGCAAAAGGCATAGCAAAAATCCCCCAAGGATATGTTCAGTGTTCTTGTCTCTTTGGAGGAAAGTCTGACTCCCTGCTGGATTGGTCTCCTGATCACCTGCCCGAAGCTTACCTGCTGTCCTCTCCTCTGCTTCCCAGGCGTGCCCTGCGTGGCTCCAGCCCCTGAGGCCCCTGCCCAGCTGGGCATTGCATGGGAGCCGCCATGAGTTGGGCTGAACCAGCCGCTCTGGCAGTTAGACAAGCTCCACAACGGTGCTGCTTTGCACTTGCTTTTCTCTGAAATATGACTCATTTTCTTCTTAGAAACAAATCTTTCCCTGGCCTATGCTTGTTTGGAAGGGAGGTGGAAGTCTCCTCAGGGCTTTGTTTGATGCGTAAATCCTCTCACCCTACAGACGTAAAGTTAACAAGAGGGCTGAAAAGCAGAGCTGGTCACAACAGATACCTACAAGAGAACAAGCAGGGGAGAAGGTTCCTCACCAAATCCTGACACCAGGACCCACAGAAAGGCCTCTGTTGCTGACTGCAGTGGGGACAGGACTGAGCTGTTCACTGCGTTGAAGCTATCAGAGAGGTCTGACTTTGTCAAGTAAAACCAGGTGTCCCAGGGCAGACGCGTGTGGGGCAGGCTGTTGTGCACCTCTGCTGCTCCTGCTGCAGCTGCATGGGGGCCAGGCCTTGCTGGGTGCAGTGGGAGGCCAGCAGCATGCTCCTGAGCCGAGTTCAGGCTGGCATCGACTACCGCTTCCAGGAGCTCGGAGTAGCACAAGGCATATTTCCTCTCCCTTGGAGGCAACCCGTACCCCACTCTTTCTTCTATACCATCACTGCAGCAGTAACTACTAGGGGCACATTCGAGCCTTGAAATGAGTCCATAGGAGATCTCTTAAACAGAAATGCTTTAAAATCCTTTGAAAAGAGCCAGCAGATGTACTGCTTCACAGAACGGGCTTCCCTGGTGTCAAATTCTGTGCGCACCATGGATATTTTTATGCTGCTTTTCTCTATTATAGTCCTCAAAAAGTTATTGAAATCAGTATGAAATTAACCTTGCTTGTTTCTCACCTAGCAGAAATGTTGCTCCCCTGACAGTGGCTCATAGAAACACTGTATTCCCTACTGAGACACAATAGGTGCTACATCCTCAGGCTTTCTCTAAACTTAAAGATATTTCTGCTTCGGACAGGTCTGTCCAACATTAATCATAGACACAAATTTCTAACAGCTCCCTTGGGCTATCATCACATATGAGAATAAAATTTTTCCTATTGCAGAGTTAAGTCGCATTTTTGAATGGTATTGTAAGCATGTCCACTTGGATGGTAATTTAATGACCACAATTCTAGACCTCCCACACAACAAATTGTTCCTTTTCAGCATTGTGCTGGGAAAAAGAATTCAGGCTACCAGCTGGCAGCTGATACTGTGAAATACTGCTTGCAAATAAGGACAGGAAGTTTGGTGTAATCGCTAGCATCTTAGAGCAGCTTTCTTGGGATTGCTGCTGAGCAGATGTAGGACTAGTATTAATTAAATTAAACCCAGAAAAATTGATCTCTCAATAAACTTAAAAGTAGCGATGCACATTAACACAATGCCAAGGATTTCAAATCCAATGTTCGGATTTGTATTGGGTGAAAAAGAAGAAACAGTGGCTCCTAAGGACTTTTCAACTTCTCTTTCTAAATTGTAAGTTACAGACCTTTGCAGTGATGTATCTTTCATCTGAAGTTCGTGTGTCACGTTCTTAATGCTCTAGGAGGTTACTGTGCAGGTGTACAACTGCCGTGATAGAGCGGTTAATTCTGCCTTCTACAACAGAAGGTGTGCTGGGGTATCCGTTGGTGTGCATTGCCTTGCTGAGAATGCCTCCCCGCCCAATGGATGGATGGCAAACGAAGGCTGGCTGAGCAGAATGCTGGGCAGAAGCAAAAACAATTAAATTACAGGCCTTTGCTTCCCTGTATCCTGATGGCAATGGGCAGTGGCCACATCCCAGCCAGCGTGTGCTCTCCTGTTTTTGCACCAAAGGTGCTGCCAGACAGATTGTGTTATTCTAGCTGGTGAAGCGAGAGCTGCACTCTTGTCCCAGGATCTCTCTCTCTCTGATGTATAATAGCAGCTGAGGAGATGTTTTGAGTTCTCTCCTTCCATAGTTTTCTTGGTAGTTAGAACAAACCAATTAAAATGTGTCATACATCACGACAGCTCAGAACACCTGTGTAGTACCGCTATAACACACATGCTTCTCACTCTCCCACCCCATCAACGCGTATGAGAGATGGATTGTTATGTGAAGTACAGCAGCTTAGCTGGTGAGACCATGTAATGCCAGTGATAAGGGAAATTCCTGGTGGAAGAGGAAAGAAAAGAGGATTTAACTGTAGCGCTGACCTACTTAGGGTTTATGTTTGCTGCTTTTCTCCATTCTTCAGTGGTAGTCTGGGAACCTACCAAAATAATCACTAGTGTTAAATGATCAGTTGGTAGCACTAGAAGAAACCATTGTTGTTCATCTTCACCTTAGTGAGAGATTTTTTGCTTCCTCTCTGGGAGAGACATGACTGCTGAGGTCCCTAGTTTTGGCATCCTTCAGGTTGCTAAAAGCATCCTGTATCTGAGGCTACAGGTCAGAGCAAACCAGATGCATGTGATCAGTGTGAAATACCACATCGTACCGTCTCAGCAGTAGTGACCCTAGTAGCATATTGTACCTGGGCTCCTTATCTTCCACTGATGCCCAGTTTTTATTATGCCATGTTTGTTCAAGATCTCTAGCCTGCCATTTAAAATGATAAAAAGATTATCTGCCATTAAAAATACAGCCACCAAGCCTAGGATAATATGAATGAAAGCTGGAAACAAATTAGGCCACATTTCAGACAGTGTGAACTAACATAACTTCATTGACTCTGGTGCAGCCAGATGGATTTACATCAGCTAAGAATCTGGCAAACTGTGTTCGCGGGTGAATTATTTGCAGAACATGCTGCTGGCAAACTCTAGCAGATTTTATAGCCACTTTATTGACACGTTTCCATGAAAAGTAATATCTCTGAAGAAAAAGCAAAAATGAGTATTTGGGAAGGGGATAGAAGTCAGCTCTCTACAGCAACTAACAGCAGCTATATTTTCCAACAGATTTATGTCAGCTTTAACACTTAGAGAATGTGAAATGAAAATTAGAAAAAGCATTTGGCCATTCCACTTGACTAGGTGTATCCACGTATTTCATTTTAAGGATAGGTGTTTTTAACGTAAACTGAAATAACTCGGATTCAGAATTAGCTGTTCTCTTCTACTAGGTATAAGCATCATTGGATTATTTTTAGACTTTGGACCTAAGAGTCTGAAGTAAGTCTGAAAATTTTCAGATCTGTCTGTAACATTTTTTGTCTAGCCAAGAAACAGTTTCAAATGCTTAAATAGCGAGGGTGTTTGTAAGAGGTTTAATAGGTCACTGCCTCCTCCTCCTTTCTGTGTTGGAGTTCTGAGTGTTGCTGCCCTAGCCTGTAAACATTGTCCATTGCCTCTGTTTGGAAGGACGTCACCTAGTAGACTACTGCATTTCAGAAACGTTTACAGCTTATTTGGCAAGGTGGGGTTGCCTGTGGCCCACTGTCTGAAAGGGGCAGGGAGAAATGAGTGGCGAAGCCAAACGAACCTGCCCCACCGAGGTTTGGGTTCAGAAGCAATACAGTGTGCATCTACCGGTCAGACAGCGACTGACAGGCACGGGTCAGTAGTGATCCCATAGTGCTTGTACCTAGTGACCAACATTCAACTCTACAGTAGTTCCCATCTGAATAATCAGAATATATAGAAATGTTTACTACTTTATGAACATAATATTTCTTAGAAACATGTTAGTATTTATATTTAGCACTTGTGTAGTCTTACTGTGAGACTGGCTTAGCGCAAACAGTGGGCAGTTCCATACCTTGGATGCTTTCTGTGTCTTAGAAAGTCCTCACTCCTCTGGGAAAGGGAATTATGCTGCCCTTTGGATTTTGTGGGGTTTTTTTTATTTCAAGCCTCTCCACACTGCTTGGAAGCAGGCCACTGAGAAGGCAAAGCAAACATGCTCTCTGTGCCTGGGTTTCGCTCTTCCCCACTAGATATATTATATTCATCTGAGGGAGAGTAAAAAGCTATTTTCCCCAATTTTCCATACTGCCTGTGGGAATCTAATTCAATTTCCTCCCAAATTTACCAGTGAAAACTAAACAGTAAAGAATAAAGTTGAAGAGGCTTCTGTAAATCTCTGGATTCTAAGGTACTAAGGTGCAGCAGGATTACTGAGAGCAGGTTAAACTTCTTTTCTAGCCACAAAGCTACTTACAGATTTAAGAAGCTTAAAAACCTGATCCAACATTAGTCCTTGCTTTGCAAATGAAAGAATAATATATCTACCTATACAAAGTTATATTTGTTTTTATTGAATTTTTTTATCCTTTATTATTGATGTAGTCCCATTCCACGGAGGTTTTGGTTTGTTTTGTTTTGCTGGGAGATTATGATGCATTAGGTAGATTCAGGGAAAGGCGCAGGGAGAAAGACGAGACCAAGTGTGTTTCCAGAAATAAACAAATGAAATAATGGACTCACATTTCATTACTCTCCTAGAGTGGCTACATTTTACCAGCAGACCATGGGGGTCGTCCTCATAATGTCCAGAAAAAGATGTAGTGCCTTTTTAGACTTGGATTTTGTACAGCAACATGGACCTGAGATACTCACATGGCTCCAAAAATACTGAATAAACCCCAGAATTTACTTTCCTGCTTCATGTGAGCTGGAACATTTGTTCAGCAGACCTACTTGCAGCCTGCAACCCATGTCACTTTCCAATTGCCAACTGTCCTTTGGTTTTTTGACCCTTTTAGCTCAAAACTTCTTCAAACAGGTAGCCCCTGCAGTGAGCACTGGTAGCCTAGATTGCAGCTAATTATCTTGTTACCTCTTTTATGTGTGTGTTCTCATTGTCTGTTCCATCCTTGCAGAAATAAATTGGCCAGCAATCATTTTCTTTCTTCCCAATGGTGTCCTTTATACTTGTTTTCATCCCCACAAAAACTGCTTCAATGGTAAAGCTGTGTAGGCATCTATTCAACTTTGGAAATCAGGATAAGGATGAGCATACTTTGGTTTTTTGACATGACATGGAAAAATCCTATGATATAATGATATAATATTCAGCAGACGTGACGTTTCTGAGACTACGAGTCTCTGAAAAGATGTGGCCCTTGCTAGAGAGTTTTAAAGGAAAAACAGACCTGTCTACATATTTTCATGCTGTTTACCATGTACACTCAATGGTGCAAGTATTTTGTCACTTACCTGTACAGACAGTTTCTCAAATTATAATGCATTTGTCTCAAAGTGTCAAAAAAAATTATTAAACCCCCAACAACAGAGATATAAGCCCTCAAAAAATTAATGATTCAGATGCAAATCTGGCTTTATCACAAATATTTCATGGTATATTATAAAGGTATTTTTATTTTAACTTTCTCAACCTATGTCTCTTCCTCCTTCATGGCTGAGGTATCCCTTAAAATGTATTTGCAGTGTGGAATTTTCACCTTTGTCTACATTATAATAGAAAACTAAATCTCACTGTTGAAGCTGCCTCAAGGTCATTAGTAAGCTTGAGAGGCATAATGTAGATGACAGTTTTAACACGTTTGATGTCATGCTAAACACAGCCGAGTCCTTTAGGACAACTGTAACAAGGTGCTGGAAGTAGTAGCACTGGGGAGCTGACTAAGGCTCCTAACGTTGCTGGCAGTGTTCTAAAATACCTAATTAAAACTGTGCAGGATGGTATTTTATGTTGTGTGCACACTGCGCTGTGTGGGCAGTAATGTGAAGAGCAAACATGCCGACTCCTCTGCAAGTTCAGGCTTTGCTTCCCTGGGAGCAGAGAGCTGACCCCTGTGGCATGTAGAATTGAGGAGCCCATGCAGAGGGCTTACAAGCTGGTTTTAAGTTGGTTTTCTAAACTTCGGTGATGACCTAGAATGATCCAGAGATGTATCTGAGCGAGAAACATATCGCTAGTCGTTAGAAATATATCAAAGAGCTTCTCTTGTCTTCCTTTCTCATGAATGATCTCTTCAACATAAATGATCCCCTCATGGGACCCTGCTTGTTGGGTGGCACTCACATCCAGGAGCATCAGCACGCTCTTAGCAATTACCTTAGTGGTATTTACAGCATTTTAATGTCAGCTGGCTGTGTGTAAATCGTGCCTGCGAGGAACGCAGCGCACCCGGGGCTCCTGCTCCCACTACAGCAGCACCGCTCCTTCAACGTGCCAGAGTGCTTGCTGCGCCTTATGGAACTGCCAAAAATATCATTCCCATTGCTTTATGACAAAATAATGAGTCTGTCAAAGATGAGTGGTCAGAAAAACAAATTTGTTCTCCCACACAATTAGAGTTTATAGCGTTGGACAGCAGTATCAATCTCCAGCGATTCAGAATTGAATTTGCACGTTGGAGGGAAATGTGTTCTTGCGTGTGCTGCAGCCAGGCTGCTTAGCAGGAAGCGTCCTTGCAGGTTGGACTGGAAAGATGGATATTGGCTGAGCTGTGGAAGCGTCAGGACGGGAGTTTCCAAATGCAGACAGGCGTTGTGGGAACGTGGCATTTGCTTTCACAAGCTCAGCACTGACAGAACCACTCCCTCAACGATCAACACAAAAAAAGCCTGGAAAAACTGTCACCAGATACAGCAGGCAGAGAACTGTGCCCTTCAGGTTAGAAAGCTGTTTGAAGGCCTGCATCTCCCCATGCTTAACCTAACTGCTCGTGGAGTAGTTGATATTTATCATCATGGACTTAAGCCATTCTTTGTAAAGCCGTGTGGGGCATTAGACCTCAGCAGTGCCATTGACGGCGAGCCGATGCTGTACCTCAGAACTGCCCTTTGCCCTTAACATTTGCTTTATCCTTACATGGGGTTTTTGCCTTTCGGCTGTTTGCCAGTGCAGCGCAGAGGCTGCAGCACGCATCCTACATCTGCCATACCTTAACCTGTATTCTCAAACCTGCTCTACGTATTACAGCGCCCTCAAAAACCCTTCTCAGCACACATAAAATCCCAGTAGATGTGCCAAGCAGCTGCTACCACCCACTGCTTCCCAGTAACTGTATTTCTGGGCGTGTATACGTAATACCTTGTAACACACTTTGACCTTCTTTGATTTCAAGAAACCATATAGGCAAGAGACATTGTCATCTGGAACGCAGTACGCAGGATGAGAAAGCAGTTCTTTTAGGTTTTCAGAGCTTCTTCGTTCTTACACGTTCTTCTCAATGGAAGCAGCTACAAGGGCTATATGAAATTCTGTGTTTAATGTGCTGTGTATGTAAATACAATTAAGCCTTTTGTTACTGTCTCAGATCTAAAGCAGTAACAGCTAGGAACTGCCTTTCAAAGCAAGCATTTAAAGAAATTACAAATGGTAGCTAGGTTTTACAGTAATAATTTATCATCATGGATATTCACACAAGGTAACAAAATATTTCCTTACCTCTGGCACAGAAAAGAAAGGTAATCTTCCTTAAAAAAGAGAAGAGACAGATGTGGGGCTCTAAACTTGGGCAGTCTTCCAGAGGAAGCTGATGTCCACATCCTGACAGTGATCTGCTAGGAGCCCAAGGCAGCTACAAGACAAGCAGTGCTCACCTGATTCCCAGTTCTCTGAAATGCCTGAGGTCCCGACTCGGCTGCTTTGTTTTCACACTGCTCACAATCCAGTGTATCTCATCGCAAGAGTGGTTCTCTCATGGTCCGTCTGGATGGTACTTTTACCTAAATAGTCTTTTTTCTGTAACCTTAAATATTTCAACGTTCCTTACTGCTTATACCGCAAATATAAGTAGCTTTTTATGGTACTCTAGTCATCTCTCTGCCCCACTGTGCACATTTACCTCTGTCCCTCAAGCACAACAGGCATTTCTCCTCTTTGCAAAAGTCTCTGAGATCGTCTATACATACCCTCTGATGAGGTCCCTGGGACAGATTGCCCAATTCCTAGTGCAGCCTTTTAAAAAAAAAAAAACCCAGAAGTTTCCCTGTTTCAGGAAAAATGTGTCTCCACATACAGCACAGAACTTGGTACTGGCTTGGTTTTGTCCCCAGACACGCTACCCTCCACTTTGCTTTCCACAGAGGCTTTTTGTTCTGCCAGTTTTCGCTCTGTCGGCATTTTACCCTCATTCAGTATTCAGCTGCGTCCTTGATTTGCTGTGGAAATCGTGGTTAATCACTCTGACATCTGTGCAGTCACCTCAGGAAAGAGCGGTGCAAGTGAGAGGGGAATCAGAGCCACCGTGGTTCAACCCTCTGAATATCTTTTTTTCTGCTTATGCTTCTGCTCTTTTACTCCCTGTGTATAGTTACTGACACCAATGAGAGCTCCAGTTTAATCCCTTCAGATTTCATTAATCATACTTGTATAACACTAATGACCATAAACCAAACTTTTATGTTGCCTATACACTGAGAATGCAAAGACAGTGTATTTTGTCACACAGTCTGACCTTTTGTGGTTTGGGCTTTCTTTTTTAATGTTGGGGTTTTTTGTCTCCACTTTAACCAGCTCTCATTAACTCTACATTTGGCATTTTTAATATGTTTATTTTTTACCTTGATGTTTAGCTTGTCTTGTAGAAAACCACAGTGACCACATTTACTCCTTGCTTTCTTCTCCTTGGAAATTGTATACAGCTAAGTTTAAATTAGATTCTGAGGGGGTTTAAGATTATTCAGTATGGTCAGCTCTTTTTTTGCTCAGTTGTTAATGTTAAATTTTGACAATCTGTTCTGTGTCCACAGAGGTTTTAGATGAGTCCTTTATTTTCTTCAGTGATTAAATTTATGGTTTTCTCCTGCTCACTTCAAATCGTACTCCTAGAAGGCTACATATCTCTCCCCATTGCTCATTCTTCTTGGGAGAGGGGTTGCTTTTGGGGTGTTTTATTTTATTTTTATTTTTATTGGAGGGAGTAGAAAGTTTGCTCTCCTTTTTCTTAAGCATGGTATTATTTGGAAAAATGTTTTAAGGCAGGATGCAGCATTCTGGGGGATTCTGCTGGGAAGGCTTTCAAAAATACATATAAAACATCCAAATAAGCTAACTTGCAGAGAGACATTGGTTGAATGAACCTGTGATTATTCTACTGGTTTAGGGTAGGAAGAGCAATTCCTCCATCCCGGGAGCTCTGTGGCTAAGACATCCCTATTGTCTGCTTGTGGGTTTGTTCTGAATGTCTGTCTGAGGGCAGACTGTTTGAAATCTCAGCTAATAGAGTTTGAAGATTTGACAGAAGGTCCCCAACTATTTCCACAAGACAATGCATTTTGCTGGTTTTGTGAAAACCCTTCTGTACCTGGTGTAAATACAGAGCTCCAACACCTGTAGCTTTACGCTGTCTGCTGGAGCATTGTGGCTACAACAGCAGCAGATGCCTTCTGCAGAAAGCATGCCTGTTGCTGTACAGCGTGGGCCTGCCTGTGGGCCACAGAACAGCTCCCGTGGCACCATGCCACCACTCTGGGCTGAGAAGCGCTTCCTCTGCAGCAGCCTGGCCCTAAGGAGTTAAAAACCAGGTACCAGAACAGGCAACAGAGCTATTCTGTGCTGTGCATACCTTCTTGCCTGGGACATAAGGAAAAGGAGGAACCTAAGAAGAGGCAGATTGCAGCAGAGTCAGGGAATGTGGGAAATTAGAGGAAATCAGTATTATAGGGGTTGTCTCTATAGGCATATGTGCAACCATGCTTATAAGTATAAGCGCGTGTTTTGTATACATACAAAGAGGCATGGGACAGGGCTAGGTAGAAGCAGAGGGAGATGGAGAAGGCCAGAGTCCACTCAGCACTCTTAACCACATATGCAACACTGATGAAGGGTCAGTGTGTTTTTTCAGGGACACAGGACAAGTGTAGCATCTAAGAAGTGCAGACAGACTTCGCTCAAGGGTTTCTGACACAATCATCCTTTACTTTCAGGTGCTTATTGAACAAGCTGTGCACCTTTATACCAATTAGCAGATGCACTTACATTTACTTCCCCTTACCTCAGGTCCCCTACCAGTCTGCAGCACCCTTTCAGAGCCCTAGGAAGTAGAGCTTTTCCTTGCATCAGCTGGCTTTTTCTTCCTGCCTGGATCTATTTGCTGGCTCTGACACTGATGAGTCTGTCCAGTAACACGGAAACGTCCCCCTGAAAGAAACCCCATCAGTTCCTCTCTCACATTTATTCTAGTGAGTCCACAAGCTTTCCTGCTTCTTTCTCCTCTGACACTCTCTATTTTTGGGTCTTGTCATTACTGTGTCTCTCTCCTGCTTGGGAGTCTTCCATTTTTATATTCCTGTGGACAGTAAAACCACCATAGCTTTCCTTAATAGCAGTGCCATTTACCAAAATCTTCCTGCTCTCCTGTGAGCAGGCATATCTCATCCACTGACGCCCAGGCAGGCATCTTTCATTCTGCAATGGCTACTCATTGAAAATGTACTTTACAACTGATGGAGTCTTTAAGCATCAATATTTTGAGAATGATATAAAAATGAATCACACTTTCCTTTCTCTAGCATATGCAATATATTTTGGCAATTTCAATTTAAAAGGTGCTGAACCTGGTTTTCTCTAGAATGAGCACTGCAGTTTCATCTGCCTCACTTCTGGCGCTGAGGAGAACGCTCCACTATCTACTGCATTACAGATTCTTGGGGGTTTTCTCCAGCAGCCAGTTATGACAACTGCAAGCTTGTTTCACCCTGGGGATGTATATGTATCTGGCCAGTTGCTGCAGGTCATATTCCTTCCAAATGGAAGTCAGCTTGACAGCTGTTAATTTGCACTTGGCCGTTCCATGTGTTGTTTTGCTCTAATTATTGGTCACTGGATGGAACAGGTGACAAATGCCCTCACTAGAACCCGTTAAATCACTAGATGTATAGTCATTAGGAAAACAAACAGACAGGGCTGTTAAACACTAGTTTTCTCTGCAGCCCCAACCAGAAACAGATTTTAGCTGGTTTGACATTTACTGGAAACAGGTGACGATACCTTGCTGTTTATGAAACCAGCTTCCCGGTCTGTAAACGTCCTAGTTTCAGGGAAAGAGGGGAAATTTAAGGAACGTATAACTGTTCTAAGCCAGATGCAGAATCTGGCTTAACTAATGATTTTGTCACAAGGTTCGATTAGGTGTTCTTTCCTAACTAAAACTAAGTGTGCCTACCAAAATATTTCCTCAGACCTTCAGCTACTACAACTATATCACATTAAAGCAGGCAAAAATATTTCCTTTCTAAGCAAGAGTACTTGCTGAACATTAATGGCAGAATACCGTTATAGCAAGCTTCCTTCTGCTGAAGTGTGGCGTCGCAGGAGATGTTTAATTGAAGG
Source organism: Zapornia atra (assembly GCA_013400835.1). Classification (NCBI taxonomy): domain Eukaryota; kingdom Metazoa; phylum Chordata; class Aves; order Gruiformes; family Rallidae; genus Zapornia; species Zapornia atra. Next base: position 49,307 of record VZTU01023055.1, read on the forward strand.
CTGTTTTCTCAGACTTCTAGAGCTTAATTTGGTTCTTAATTTGGGCCATGTTCTCTAGGAACATAAGCAGAGGATTTGTTTTGTTCCTGGAAGTAGTAACTCTTGAGTTTTTGCAAGATTCTAAACCTCTCTATAGTGAAAACTATGAATAATTTAGTTGATCTCAGTGGAGTTGTGTTGGTGAAAAAAATAAAAGATTCAGCATCTCAGAGTGTTGGTAAAATTGCTGCTTTTAGACCTGTGTGAGCTGAAGACATTACAACATGCATTTGAGTGATGCCTTGCAAAGCATGCTAAAACAATAACCCAGGCACTGCACGCAGAAATAGAGTGGTTGCTGTAGGACATGCTTTACTAAGGCTTAATCTGAACTTAAACTCACTTCTAAATAACATCCACTTTTTTTTTCTTTTTTTTTTTCTTTTTTTTAAATTATTTTTGCCTTTCAAAAACAGGTGTAAGTGCAACCTTCATGCTACTGGCTGTAAAGAGGAAAACAAAAGGCTACTTTGCGAATGTGAGCATAACACAACTGGCCCAGACTGTGGAAAGTGCAAGAAGAATTACCAGGGCCGGCCGTGGAGCCCTGGTTCTTATCTGCCTATACCCAAGGGCACTGCTAATATCTGTAAGTAGCTCTGCATAATAAGGATTATTCATTATTGGAATTCTGCCCCGTATTGTGACTCTGAAGGGAGATTGATGCTAGCAAAAGTTTGTCATGTCTTGATGATCCAAGTGCATATAATTGGACAAGGTGTCAAATTGCAAGCGATCACTGTAAGTAAGCATCGCCTGTGCTCTCACAGGGTTGGAAATAACTTGCATGAGAACTGCATGTTAGTATCCATGGATACAAACCAAAAGGGCTGGACACAGCACAGAAAGGGCTAAGGAATGAAAAAGCATATACACATATTCATATACACAGCACCCACAGAGTAGAGAAACCAGTGGGAGTATCTGCAGGACTGCTCCGGCCTTAGCACCCTCAGTTCCCCATTCATACTTTACTGTCTCAAGATTCCCAGCAGCCTCAGGTCAGCCTGTGAGATGGGATCCTCCTCGCTCGGTTTTTGTCCATTTATGAAAGTTTAAAATAATCTCAGACCAAATGTTTCCAATCAGCAACTAAAGATCTAAAGGTGGGTGACGGAAGAGTTACTGACGTTGACGTGCAGTCCAGATTCACATGCACTCTTTCAGATCGCTCTGAGTGTTGAAGGGGGAGAAACAAGGGCAAAACCTGAGGGCCTTTATCTGCTGGTTTCCAGCCACTCAACAACACACTCGCTATTCCAACTCACTTGCATATTATCCAGAGGATGTTAGCGAAAGCTGCATTCCCTGCTCCTGACTAGGGTTGGGTTGCAAAAAACATGGTGCTGAAAGAGAGGGCAGGAAGACCAGTACAAGCATCAGACCTTCCTTTTATGCATGTACAAAATACACAATGATTCAGAATCCTCCTGAACTGAGTTACAGACTTAAATTCCTTTGAAGAAAGGATTGAAGAAGAGGAGGATAAATCACCAAACCTTATGCCAGAAGTTACTAGCTTCTTTTAAGAAAAGAGTCCACAGTTATGCCCTGATTAAAAGCAAAACATTCATTTTAGAACATTAGGATATAACAATTTACTGAAAAGTTATTTGGGAGAAACAGAGCTATGCACTGCAGTTCAATGAAAAGTTTAAAACCAGGAGCAATGTGCAATGCTCAGAACGTTATCTAAGACTTCAAAGCAGCAGCTGTGAAGAATCAAAACTCAAAAATGAATATCATAGCAAGCAGGACCTTATCAAGTTAAATGTGAGAGTAATAGACCAAGTAACAAACCGTGAAGTGTGGGGGCACGAAATTATGATAAAATTCTTACTGAGCAGAAGAAAAATGAACTTCCAAAAAGCAGGGGGAAAACATTTTGTAAGAGTATTCACTTTTTATACATGTTATAAAAAAGTGAGAGTGGGGCTCAAAGAATTAATACTTTAAAGCTGTGTCCGGAAAAAAAGGGGTGAGATTTACCAGTTTGGTTTTTATTTATATATATGTATATATATAAATATACACACATATCTACATATGTATGTACATATATACATTTTTATATATAAAATGCAGTTGCGACCCCAGCAGTCATCTAAACCACTGACAAGATACGTCTGAACATGAAAACAGGGATCTTTCTAAATGCAGCTTTCTGTGTCGGTGCCATCATTTCCAGGGAGCTGAGCACACACCAGACGGAGCGGTGGGATTAGCGCCCACCGAAAGGGTGCCTGAAGCTCATTAAACCAACTTTCACCAGTATTGAATTCCATCAGATATACATCAAAAATCAAAATCTTCTGCAAATTACATGCACTGTTTTCTGGTGTTATTGTTGTTACTACTGTTAATGTGATTGCATCATGAAAACGTAACCGTGTTTGAGCTGACAAAAGTCCCACTTACCCTCAAATCCTGACTTCAGCAGTGATCAGCAACAGGACTTTATGGCAAACAGGAAGTATGAAGGATTCCCAGTTGCCAGCAATAAACTGGCCTTTGGAGCTGGACCTTCCATCATATCTTCAGTGGTTGCTAGCTGCTGAGTGGAGAGAGACCCAGACGTCATAAGCTTTTTCTCAGTGACATCTTATGGCAGTGCATCTCACATTTTAATGACACCATGAGTATAAGGTCCTTTTGTTTGCTTTAAGTGGTTTTATATGGTTAAGCCTGTACCTCCTGAGCTAGGAAGAAACAGAAAATCCTATTTACATCCATCCTACCATTCATGATTACATAAATGTGATATATCCTCCAACCTACTTTGAAAATATATTTAATCTTATCATAGCTAAAACCATGCTGCATTCTGGTCATCTCTGCTTTCTTGCTCTCTTCTGGTTCTATGATGTCAAGTTTTTATTTTGTGAGGCTAAAATTAGATGTGATGTTCTAGACGTGAGGACAACGCGGATCTTTTACAGTGGCATAAAAATACATGTGCTTTAAATTTCGCTATTACATGGACCAGCCCTTGAGTCCCTTCCAAAGACTGTGCCAGAGTTACAACATTTCTTCTGGTGACAGGTTGTATGTTACAGTAGTTAGTTCAGAAATGTCATGTTTGAGTTCCTTCAAAACACTTTTTGGGTGAACATCACCTTAGGGCAATTCTTACTGTTAGGTATTATTTACATCTTCTAAAACACCTTTAAGTGACGAGAGACACTGAGAAGCTTCCTCAGAATGTGAGAATGTCTCGAACCACCTTTGCTGTGAACATCAGTAGGAAACAATTTAGTACTTTTATACCTTAATTGTCTGTCTAACCAAACATCTCTCTGGGAGGCCTCCTTCTACTGTGGTTATTTTAACAAGAAAGAATTAGCAACTTTTATGTCTCTTGCAGTTTTATTCTCAAAATACCATGGTTTATATTTAAGTTGACAGATTTTATGCCTTTTTTACCTGTCTTTCTCCATTGAGATGATTTACACTTTTGAAGAGTGTATTTCCAAAAATCATCTTCACTCTGCTGTTTTGGGTTGGGTGTTGGGTTTGGGGCTTTTTTTTTTTGTTTTGTTTACAAGATACTTGATTTTTATATTTTTTTGGTAAAAATTGATGGGTTATGTGACTGTTCCGAGTCTTTCACATGCATGCCATTTGCCTTAAATCCTTTTTAGCTGTTCTTTTCACTTTTAACAAACTTCCTCATTTTTATCTGCTCACTCTCTGGAAGTTAAATACTACTGCAGTGGATTTTGTTTCATCCTTTTCCTACTCAACGAGTACATTGACTTTCAGTCCAGAAGTGGTTCTCCAATAACTGCTTCTTGAACTGGGTCCTATGTACTGCTCAGAATTAAACCAGCTTCTCCTCTTGTGGGTTGTCTGATTACTTGCTACAAGCAGCAATCAGTTATGGTATGTAAAAGCTTCTTTTCTCACGTCCTGATTTAACGCTGGTTGTGTCGGGGGATACTGAACTGTGCGTTATTGTGTAAACTCTGCTCAGCCAATGTGACTCACTTACCTTGCTGCGTTTATGTCACCACCTCTGTGGTGTCGTCAGTGGAGCAGCCCTAGCATTATACCCTCCCTAGCCAGGCATGAACTCTGCAAAGAGTTGCTGGAACATGTTGGCAGAATTAACTTCTCTGATTTGACCCTAAACTTCCCTTGATATTTTACTTCAGTTGCAGAGGACACTTTCTATGATCCACCAATAACAGCATCCCTTTCATACTCTTCCTTCCTCCCATTTTCAGAGCTACCTGAAAATGGCTATCTTTTCCATCCAAGACAACAATATTTAAAATTTTAAATGGATTTGAAGTTTTTTAACATGAGTGTTCTTAAATAAGGTACAGCTGAAAATACAGGTATAAATGAAACCTTTTTTTTCTCCACAAAATAAAAAGATCCTTTCTCTTGAGATTCTCTGAATTTGAGAAATCTGCTAGGGGCCTAGCATCCATTTCCAGATCTTTCCCAACTGAAGCTTCTGTTGTTTCCGCTGTTCTGCTGCTGCCATTTTTCTGTGACCGACAAGGTTTTGTTATACCTTTTCAAGCTACAGCTCATGAAAAATAAGTCCATTCTAAATTACACTCCAGTCTAGACCTTGATATAAAGCTGTTTTCTGTCTTCTTCTCATTTTAAGTCAACAGGAGATTTTCAGAAGAATGCAAGATGTTTTCTCCATGCTTTGCTTGCGCAGGACACCGAGCACTCCGTTGTTCATTGGCACCAACAGCATTTCCACATCTGTCTCCTGCATAGCATTTATTTTAGGTTTTCACTCTATTTTATTGACTACTTTGTGATTACATTTATTCCCTTGCGCTGCCACATTCTATGGATAGTTTGTTCTGCAATCTGTTTTGACTCTCAAAGTGAACTTATTGAATTTCTCTATACTTGGTGTTATGAGACAGCTTTTCTGCTCAGCACTTGTATGTGTCTGACAGCATCAGTCCTTTTCTTCCTCCTGCAGTTTAGATCATCTTCGGTGCTCATGTTCTTTGCTCCATCAGAGCTGTCTAAGACTGTGCTGGGCTCCCATCCATCAAGGCCTGCTCGCTTTCTGTCAGTCCCTCCACAACCAATAACCTGTTCCAGAAGCGCTTGGCACTCAAGGAAAACCACCCCACAGCTCTTATATGACATTCCTAATTCGCAGTTCAACGTGAAATAAAGGGTCCACCCGAACACGGGGACTGTGTGTGGTGCTTTTCGGTCAGCAGTTAGGCAGAGAGGCTCAGTCATGTTATTGAATTTCTCCTGCACTAGGTGCCCCTCTGATAGGACAGCCTCAGTCTCAGCAGCACAGCCTTCATCCTCCCTGAATGGGAAAAGACTCGTGCAACATCACTGCAGAACAGCTGCCTCAGAAACAGTTTCTGTCAAAAAATACGGCACTTGAAGTACTGCACTGCCTGCCCTCATCGGTGCCTGGAGTTTTCCCCATGAATATCTGCTGACACAAAGCCATCTTGAAGGATTGGGGTATATGAAGTTGGCCGTGAGGTGGTGTGATGGCATGGTTTCTATTCAGGAACCTAAATAGCTCATATCCCTGTAACTGAAGGGATCGCACATCCCACTGTCCTGGCAAAGCAGAGTCATAGAGCAGCCAGTGTCCCATTTCCTAAGGCCCCTGCTCTGTCAAACAATCCTAACTTCCCAGTGTCTGCTTTCATGACTGAGGTAGAGGGGTGAACCCACAAGAACTTGATTTGGGGGAACCTGTCTGAGAGGTAAAATGTTGCTCCTGGGTGATTTTGATAACATCTTTCATAGAGAAAAAAGAAGAAATGAATGCAGTAATAAATTACAGAACAGCAAAGCCTCTTCCTGTTCCCATTTTATATTACGTATTGATATTGGCTCATGAAGCTTACAGAAGATGCAGTGCTGCAGGAAGACGTCACGCAAAAGCTGTGGCAGGCTGGGAGATTTGGAGGTAGCAGCAGAACTGTAGCCTATCAAGAGGATTCAGGAAAACAGAAGTGTCAGGAAGACCCAAACACAATGAACTGACATCCCCCCAGCCAGGTACACAGTGCAATGGCCAGCAGAACACTGCAGGTACATGCCTAACAACCAGTGCACTGTATTTTCTGTGAATGGGGCTTGAAAAATTATTCTTCAGGACTCTGTGCTCACGCGTGCCCCTGCTGAGTTAGTTGGTTGTGCTGCTTATGTGGCATCTGTGGCTGGAACTGAATCGCTTCCATTTGTTACTGGTTTCAAACTACTCTGTCTTTCCTGTATATAGTGAAGAGGAGCAACGAAAGAGGGTTCTAGTCCTTCAGCATCAGTGTGGGAAGGCACAGTGTCTGTTACAAGGTACTCAGAGTTCCAGAAACAGGCTGAGTTTCAGGCTTTTTGAAGTTTCTAATATCAAATATTCTATCAATAAATTATGATTACTTGAAAAAAAATCCTTTGATCTCACTGGGAGTTTCCTAGGTAGAGAGTTTTTACAACTGGCCTGGAGTCAGTAAAACAGCATGAGAAAAGGCCCAAATTTTAAACAGTGTTACCCAAGACACCAATAATTAAATATTTTCTCTGCACCATTTATTGTGAAAGAGAGGCAGGGGATAACAAACTTCACCTGAGCAGTTCTTTTTCTGGGACATGAAAAATGTTCAATCTTTGCAGAGCAAGCATCTGCAAAATTAACAGAAGCAGGAATTCCAGGATTCTTGCAACAAAAACACCTAAGAAATTCCCTAAGAATTGTGTCTTCCACTGTGCATGGTTCTTTCGCTGAATACAGGTTTGGCAATACGCGACAAGTTTACTCCTGTGATCATAACAATCGCTCCCTTTGAGGGATTACAAGATGCTAGGTTCCTCCAGCTTCTCAGGGCTTAAATTACTAGAGAATTCAGAACTTCTGAAGTTTATGCTGAGGATCTGATATTGCAATCATGCCTCAGTGGAGGAGTCACAAAGGGAAAAAAGACTCACTGCAGGGAGTCCCGTCATGCTGCAGCACAGATATTTTAGCAAAAGATCAGATGTGGCATTAACAGCCCTGCTCTGACTGTTGGCTATGGAATACAGCTCTACACTTTGCTCCTGTTTAAGTGTTAAGATGTGCAGTGTAGAGTGCAACTATACGGCAATCTCTTTTGTCAGAAAAGCACTGTCACAGTTTTGGTCAGCAATTAACATGACTCCAAACCTGCCTGGCATTATTTACTGTTGTACCCTGCCGTGCCTTCACAGGAGGCAGTCTGACTGCTCAGTCTCCAGGCTGTATTCACCTCACCTGGATACTGAGCTCTTGGTGACACTCATCGCTGGAACGCGAGTGAGCTGGGCGCAGTGTTTGATAGCAGCAGGAGCCTGTCCCTGGTTCCCTGTTGTGCAGCAGAGGCACGTTCCTGCAGTGGAGAAGAGGTAGAGAGGCCCATGGGAAAAGTGGTAGCCAAGACCGAGCTGACTAATTCCTTCATCCCACATGTATTCCCTGCCCGGGAGGAGGTGCGGTCCAGCTGCATTAATTGCACTGCTGGCACCCAGGCGCTAGCAACAGTGGTGACAGAGGAACAAGGACTGCGGGGTATGGCCCACCCTGAGACTGGAAGCAGCAGTGTGGTCCTTTGCACCGAAAACTTGGCTTTGTTCCTTTGTGTTACAGGTTTCACACTGACGCAAACTACAGAAGAAATCAAAAACATGCTTTCTGTGCTAGCATCTGATTTGCTTTTTTCTCTCTGTTCGCAGCCACCAGCTCCATGGTAGCTAATAGCTAAAACAACCCATTTCTGGAAAAAGGGGAAACAAGAAAATTACAGGGCAGATGCAGAAGATCGTGTGAAAGGAAAGCACCAGATTTTTTTTCTCTCAAGTAATGCCTGTATATTTAGATGCACTTACAGTGAACACATAATATACCAATCCACCACTCTCAAGTCAAGTAAAAAATAAATGGTGCTAGAGACTTTCTTCTGCAGTGTTTGCCATTTCAGGGGCAGCAGCTACCCCTGAACTTTCTTTGCATGCTTTACTTGCTGTTTTCTCACTATAAAACCATTACCATTAATAACCATCCCAGTCATTTAAGCTGAAAGATAATTTAGACTGAACAACCCTTTGGGTTAACAACTGAAAATCCCTAAATGCAGCCACTTGGATTTATTTACTCTCTATGTCTAGCTGAATAGAGTTATGCTGCAAGAGAAGCAGTGGGCCTGATTTTTCATCTCTCTCTAGAACCTGTTGACACAATTTCAGTGCTGCCGAGTACTCAGGGATTTCAATAGAAGGCTGATTGGAAGCGATCTACCTCATGCCTTGTGCCGGTTTCCATCCAAGGGCCAGCAGCAGCAGGCTTGTTGGTGTCCCCAGCAGTGGTGCCACAGGAGGGGTCAGGTCCCCATGTGCCTTCATGTTGGCAGCGAGGGAGAGGCAGAATCACACCTCCTGTGTCTCGTCACCCAAGGACTCACACCAAAGACAGCTCAGCTGAATTCAATATGTAGCTCTAGAACTCGGAAAAACACTCTTACTAAGAATAATTTTTCCTGTCATATGTGCGGTTTTCGGAGCGTTAATAGGTGCTGCTCTGTGGCCTTACCCCACCAGCTCTTTCCAGACACACCTAGATGTGCCGTTCGCACCCTCTTCAGCAGAAAGGCCATAAAGTCACACCCTGTCAAGGCCAGTAGCCACACACAGGCATCATACCTGCTATCACAAAAATCAAGCTGGATACAGGCCACACCAACCCAAGAACTCAGTACATAAATAGAGGTATTCAAACAGAACCCCAAGACAACTTTGCAAGGTTAATACAGAGCCCTTCGGGTTAGCAGGCGTCTTGTTTTCATTATTCTCTGCCCAGGAAGCATTTAGCACTATGAATTCATTGAAAATTTTGAAATACAGTAAAAAAAGAGGAGAGCAGACTTGCAGGAAAACCTCTCCCTTTGCTACAATCTGTTCAGGAGAGAAAGGAAAGGATATTTCTATGTGCGTGTAGGAGAGAAAGAGGTTTGAGGCGGAGGAGTATACCCAGAGGAAATACAAATACCATTTCGCAGGGGAAGTGGTGAGTGCAAGAACACAGTATCTGTATTTTATGTAATATTTGTGCAGTTTCCATCAGTGCATAAAGGAAAACGAATCCTGCTAATTTAAAACAGCTACAGTGACTTGCAGGAATGTAAACAAGTTGTTATTGAAATTATTTGAAAATTGATTGCCTTTTTGACATTTAAGACAAAGGGATGTAAGTTCTCTTACATTATCCTAACTGAAAAAAGCACTTTGTTACTTTTAGAACTATAACAGCATTGTCCCATTATAATTACATTTTTATTTAGCTTTTAATACCTCATGATTCTAAATTTTTGGAACATGCACGTTAATCTCAGCGGAAGTAGAAATAATTAAGTTTGAAAACAACATCTACGTGTGGGGCTGGGTTAGCAGCAGGCGCTGCGTCCCATGCAGTGCCCAGTGCTCTGCCAGAGCACAGGTTCCATAGGGCAGGAAAGCAGAATGCTACAGTTCTGACCTGTGCCCCAGGAGCGTTGTGGTGAAACACAGAAGATCTGCTTATGGTCGCTGTTCTGCAGATGCAGTTACTTCAGCACTGCCTTAGCCATGTTCCCAGCTCGACTCTGCAACCTTCCTCACGGCGAATATCATTTATCCTGAAGATATGCCTTTGCTCAGGCTTGCTTAATTGCCAGATGAGGTCCATATCATCCTGGAGTAAGATGGAACTTCGAGATGTTGAAAGAAGTCTAGCAGATGTTTAATGGAGAAACAGACAGATTTTTGCAGTGAAACGCGTGCCATCAAAAGACAATAAAACTTACAAAAGGCAAACTGTATTTAACTAAGACGATGCAAATATCCAGGATTTAAATACTGATCTGCAATTTGTGACTTTAACCCAAGGGACTAGCAATAGTGCCATTAACAATACTGGTTCATCTAAAGAAAATGGCACTTCAGGAAAAATTTCATGCCCGTGTTTTTGTGCTACACACCTTTCAGGGCAGACCTAGCAAGCAGCTACGTGTCAGGACTGCATCATGCAACATGAGATCCCACACTGCTAATCCAGCAGAGGAGTTTTACTCCTCAGTAGCCCCACCTCTTCTGGTAAATCTCACCTGCCTCCGGAGTGGTTTCCTTGCATTAATTCAGCTTAGGAATTGAAATGAAAGCGGGGTGGGGGAGGAGGAATCAATGAGAGGCTTAGTCAATATGACCAACCTAATGCATTAGATTGCTTCGCTCAATTACCTTTCTTTTCCATAGTTTAATTTAGATAACCATCAGGTAAAAGAGGAAAAAAATAGCTATGTAGAGTTAATGCAACAGAAGGTATCAACTGGTTTTAACAGCTGGCCAAAGCAGTTAGCAATGCCTTTATCCCGTGGTTAAATTATTCTCCTAGATCTGCATAATACATGCATGACTGATATTTTTTATCTAGACCATTAAACCTAATGGCTGGTTAGTTGAAATACAAAACTGTTCTTAACAAATTCATGAAGTTCAGAGAGCTGGTGTAGGTCCCAGAAATACCCATCTGTCAATACGCTTTAGTGGTCCCTGCAGCCTCGTACTAAAAAAATCTAAAGACTCTGCACTTTGGAAGGGCTGGGTACATATTGGCATTTGCTTGGGTTTAACTATGTGTTGATATAATATTGAGAAAACCGGTTTTGGATTCATAGATGTAATAGCTCAGCCAACTACAGCAAAAAGCTAACTATACTCTTTTTGTTCTTTCTTTCTCTACAGGTATACCCAGTATTTCCAGTATTGGTAGTAAGTAATTAAACCAGACTTTGTTTTACATTGTCATTCAGCTTCTTGGACCTAACTTCCCAACATCCATCTCTTTCTTTTGTAGCTAATGTTTCTCTAAAAACACGCTCTCTAGTGCAGGGTCTGTATGGGTATGTACTGGCCATCCTCTGCGCATTAACGCGTAACCGTATTACGTGGTCAGAGTGACCATCACTCCTGACAACACACCTGCCTTCAACTGCAGATTTTCTGACCAGCAGATGAAAAGCGAGTGTTACACAGAACATTAACACACTGTTCCACAGAAAACAGTTGTTGAGTTTAAAAAAAAAAAAAGAGTTTCCTAGTAACAGAGTTGTAGGACCATCAGGTTTCATGCGGGTCTACATGTGTGCAAATTTAAAGAGCAAATGGAAGAGTTTATAAATGGAAGAGTTTTCATTTTTATGAAGTAGCTCAGCAAGTGCAGCATATCTGCTGGAATTTGCATTCAGCCCAGCAGCCTCTGAACTGGGATTTACTCCACAAAATCATCAGAATTGTGTTCTGTAACAAAGACCTGCTATCCGATACGCAATTAAAGCACAAAACACTACACAAGCTGTAACAAAACCATACCACCGTTACATAAAGAACAAGTACATCGATGAAATAGGTGATAAATAAAACACTCGAGGAGACTAAGTGCACTGTAGCTGAGCCGTGAGTCTGGCTGACTTCTGTAGCTGAGAAGTGCACACAGCCATGACACCTCAGCTGATGGCAAGTGAAGCAGGCAGGTAGAAATGGGACCCCGCTGCGTCTGACTGAAAGAATATTCCCCACAGCCTCAGCTTTGCAGAGGCTCTAGACAAGACTTGTGCGATGCAGGACTAATGCAATGAGCAGACATCACAGTAGTAAAATGCAGTTCGCCGTACCTGATATCCATCAAAAAGCTAATAATTTGGGTGAAACTGCCTCACTTCTGATGGGGGGTCAGGTCTGTCAATTTATAAACCAGCTCAGTTTACTTAAGCTCATGAATGGCGCTGATTTGTTAAGATCTAGACGGCAAGTTCAATGGTGCCAGAACTAGCCCCCTTGCAAACGAGAGCAGCGTTAACAGCTGAATGCCCTGGCATCTGTTTTGCAGCTTCAAATGCTGAAACAGCATCAGTGACAGTAACAGGCAAATGAAAACCTTCCATCTCAATACCGCCATTTTCCCGCCGCCGCGCCTCCTCCGGCGCTGGCGGGACCGCAAACGCACAGCGAGTCGCTGCTTTCAAACCTTGTGTTTGCACATGTATTTCATAATGCAAAGAATGAACTAAAGGGAAGAGAAGTTTATGTCACTGTTCTCAGGAATATTCCTGCCATTAATTACAGAATGGGATGAATGGGAAAATAGCTCTTTGAAGTCTGGTTGTGCTATAGTTTCTTAGTAGTGTGTTGCATGGACTATATGGTTGTGTTTTCACTTCGCACTCCATACAGCCTACTTCACCACATCTACCATTTCTGAGCATCAGCAGATGTTGGCCTTTGAAAACTTAATAGGGAAACTCAAATGCCTTTTTAACAATGGTGACCTGAAAGGATGCATTGTTGACCTCTTTGTACTTTACACGGGGGTAATGAGTAAAGTTTATCTGTTACAAATCAAAAAAATTCCGGTTCACGTTCCATAGGAGATAGAAGCGCTTCTGCAGGTCTGTGCTTTATCTTTAATCTGCTGTAAATGCCTTGGAATAACATGTGGTAGAACTCAACAAATTTCTCTGCCTACCTGGAAGGGATAAAACATGAACATCTCATCATGAGCACAAGTAAATACTGGTACTCTGCTTGGGGGTTTTTCATATATTTTTTTCTTAAATAGCTCAAGGGGAAAATAGTTCTACTCACACCATGTTCTGAACATCTTTCCCACAAAATAGAAATAGCAGAATTATCGTTAAACAAAGATAGAACACATAAATTTATCCTGGTCTCTAAGAGAATTTAACAGAAGTAAAATTAACACATAAAACCAAACAAGATTAATTAGTTGTGGCTGCTTTAATGGATTCTGCATGATTTCTTCTTTTGTCTGTGCTAATACAATGTTTGTGTTCCTATCAGCAGAGTTTTTCCCCATCTGGGGACAGGGAGCTAGTCTCAGGAGATGCAGTTTGGGTTTTATTTTGCCTGGCAGCAAACACTAGTGGGGGTGGGGAGGTATTGGCTTTTGTGTGTGCTTCAAGCTTTTCCTAGTAACTAAGGAGGATGGGTTTGAGGTGGGAGGTTATGAAGACTAAACTGCCAGCATACAAAGAAGATGCCACTGCAAACGATGTTCGTTTAACACTTAAAACTGCAGTGAAAGCAAGCAAAGAAAACTAAAATATATTTACCTGTGTGCACATATATGTATCATTCCCTATTCCTTTTTTACCTCAAAGGATCTTGTATTAAAGCAGCTCCTCATTAAAGTTTGAACACAAAGAAAGAGTGGTCATTAAGTAAACATCCTTTCTGATCATCTAGAAGAAAAAGAAAAAAATCCGAGCTTTCCCATTAAGGTCATTTGTACCTGCTGTTGTCTTATCAGTCGAATAATAGGTTCTCTGGTCATCTCCAGCATTCTTGATGCCAGTGCTGGCCCTTTCAGCAGTTTTCAGCCATGTCTGGAAAAATACTGGTGAAAGTCAGCAATTAATGAGTCCCAAAACCATTTCATAATTTTAAGCAGTGCTTATATACAGTATGCATATATTCTGAAAACCACATTATTTTACTTGCTAAAATAATGATTGTACAATTTCACATAGACCAATGCATCAAAATGTTCTTTACAGTGACCAAAGTTACTAATCTGTACATGTATGCCTTCAAAAAGTTGACTCTTCTAAACTATAGCTTCTCTCTATTCCTGTAAAGCATAACTCCGCTAATTATGCTAAACAGTTTGTTATAAAGGGTATAATTAGATACAGGATAGGATAGACATGATGTGCAAATAGCTCTGTGTGGGTGATTATCACCTTAAAGCCTGCTGGTGGCAGATGAGTCAGAGTTTAGAGACAGACGTGCACCCAAGTGCAAGATGCAATCACGATAATCAAATGGTATTTTCTGCTTTGTTCTCCAGGTTTTTGTTCCTCTTTATAGCCAATTTCAAATTAGGAGATTTTTTTTAATGATAACAAATGCAAGACACAGAAATTAAAAACCACAGACTGAAGGGGCATTCTTTTATTTTATTGTTTCCTTAACCTTGAAATCTCTAGTAGGCATTTTTCGGAACTAAAGCCTTGTCAGGGTGAGCGTAGCTTTGTTTGTTTTACATATTCATTATGAAATTTTTATGTGGTAAATGTGTATGTGAAGCAGTTGTGACAGCAAATACTGGCAGATTCCTTTGGTTCTGTTCTAGAACAGTACAAGGTACTTTGCGCCCTTGCGGTAACTGAGAAGTTCTCTCATTTAACTTAGTCACGGGATCAAAGCCATTACAGTGCCACGCTCTGGACTAGACTGTGTACCCAACACCCACACTTGCCAGTAGGATATAAACATGCATAACTAGGTTGTACCTTTTTTTTTTAATTATTATTTGAGGTCAGGTCTTACAGAGAGCGCTGTACTGTTGAGAGACTGTTAAGATGTTTATCTCCTAAACATAAAAATACTGTCTTCAGACTATATCTATTATTTTGGACATACTAACAAAATGTTCTCATTTCAATTCAATTTATCCAAATCTGAATTCTTAATAAATAATACTATTAATCAGGCTCCTCATCTAAGGCAATCACCTAATCTAAATAACTGATCATAATATCAAGCCAGTAATAGTATTTGGTTTTCCTCATTTACTTTAATATTTGGAAGCACTCAGAATTTTTCACTTTAGCGATTAGATTTTCCATTCTGTGGGAACGTTACTGGGTTTCTGATAGCCTATGTGGTATAACACAGTTGCTTGAACACTGGATCTGAAAGGAAGTTTCAAATAAAAGACATTGTGAGTAGTTAATGTACCCGATGGGATTCATAACCATGCCAGTTCTCTGTAACTAGGATTTCACCCATGAAGTTCAGGGAGCAGCGCGCCTGCACTGACCCCGGTGCTGAGCAGAAACTGCCTCTGTGGAGTGACTTCTAGTGCAGGGTCAGAGAACTGCCAAGGCTGCTCCAGGGAGCACTGACTAGGGCACGGGGTGGGATTTATGGGAGTCTTTCTTCCAGTTTTTGTTTTGCCAGATCCACCAATTTTAACAGATAAGAAGAGCCATTCTCACCAGTTTAGTAGCCATGGCCACTTAGAGTTTAGTATTGTTTCTCATTCTTCATCTCAGTTTACTTTCATCATCTTGGGTTAGTTAAAAGCAGGGCACCAGTGGAATTGTCTTTTCAGTGCTTTTCTTTATTGGCTGTAATAAAAGGGAAATTATTTAGTTCACAGTTACCTTTTGTTTAACCATTAAATAATGAAGCGATGGGACACAACAGAAAATAAGGTATCAGCATTTCAGGATGTACCGTGGTACCTGGACCAAACACATTGCACTTGCAATATGCAAGTTGAGTTACAGGTACTCTGGGAAATTTATACCAAGCAGGCATGATCCACAAAGATATTTAAAAATCTAATTATCTATAAAGCTTGGGGAGAAATTGCTAGAAAATGCACTCCTGTATTTTACCCTCTCCTTTTCTTTCTGTACCTTAGACATGTAATCAGTTTATTTCATAGAGTATAAGGGAAGAATGAGGTTGCCAAATCAGCCTTCTGATTTTATAAAAAAGTGATCTTGATTTACTGTTCTTCATCAGTTGTGAATTACTGTACAATAATCCCAGTCGACCAGCCAATTTCAGCATCTTTGTAGGGAAAAGCAGAAATCAATCAAAATAAAAAGAAACAACCCCCACAAACTATCAACAGAGTAATTCACTGGGTTTGTCATGAGAAAGTACCTACATACTTCCTTCCAAAAATACTTGAATTCATTGTACAATTTTGCAGATATTTTACTGGAAATACTTCCAATTGACGAATAGTCCCTCAGACCTCATTAGTTGGAGAATTAGCCAACACATTTATTAAAAGCAATAGATTTTTTTCTGATATCTGAAAGTTTCCAGAGCTGGATCATTGGATTTATTTTTTTTTTAAAGCCTCTAAAAAGATCACTTTCTTTTACTCTAAGACAACAAGTGGACATGTAAAGGACTAATTGCATTTAAATTCTTCCAACAGTTATAAAAGCTGTTATGGCTGAGGAGCTGCCATAAAACAACCACATCTTCACATTTATGCAGAATTCTCCTTACTTCAGAGGAACAGGTATGAAACTTCCTACATTGCTCCAAAAAAATTGCCTAACACTTGGCCAAGTTTTGGGGTTTTGTTTTTTTTTAAGTTACTAAAATAAAGGGGTGATTTAAAAAACAAACAAAAACACTCTTTCTGCATTTCTTCCCTTTTGATGAGTTAGATTTTGCAGTGTTCTGAAAGTTCTGGAAGGCAAATTTTATGTAAGGCAGGCTATCACGACTTCAAACAGACCTAATGAGATAGAAAAGAAATGCTGTAGTAATGATAGTGTGATCTTTGCAATACACGATGGAATGTGATCTGATATAAACACACCCAATTACTCCAGCAGTTGCTAAATCTACTAGTGATCTCAGTGAGCATTTTTTTTATTATTCCTAATTTTTTTGTCTATTATTAACAACTAAACCCACTGTCATACATAAAACTCCACCGTGCTCAGCAGACATCTGTACTTTACTCTCTACTCATGGTTTAAAACAGGCAGGGGCAAGGCCAGTTCTCAATGATTCTGTAGGTCCATGTTTCCAGTCATTAAGCTTACATTAAAAAAAATTTTAAAATTAAGCTTACATTAAAAAAAAAGTCGAAGGAAAGTTAAAGAAACTTCTTAATCATAGTCTCTCACTAGGGTTCCTTATTGTTATTATAAATTAAGTAACTAATGATAGTTGTCAACACAAGTGCTCCCTTTCTGCCATTACAGTGAAGATTATTTAAGACTTACTGATTTATTAGTTGTAATTTTCAGCAAATGCATTCTTTGTAGACCAGGTCAGCAGAAAGAGTTTAGGAAATGAAAATACCCTGGTCTGCTGTAGAGCACAGATCCCCAGGCAGCACCGTAGGCTTCATATACTCCATCACCTGCGCACTTCATCCCTGAGGAAAGATAGCCCCTCTCCACAGGAATGCATTTTAATTTTACCACCAGCTCAGCACTTTGTTGGAGTGAGAAATCAACAAATTGCCGATTAATTTCTGCCAACATCACACCAGGTTTGGGTTTTTTTCACGTGCAGCTGTGTGGTTGGAGTCAGGCTGAAACTACCCATTTGTTTCCATTATTTCCCCAATCTGAAACCGTGATGTAGCCCATGGTTTAGACTGAAGTGAATATTTGAGACATATTTTCTTTTTTAATAACATAAGACAATTCTGATACTGTATGTCCAGACAAAAAGATTAGGAGGGGGAAAAAAAAAGGAAATTATCACACCCCTAATAAATAGCATTAAATCAGTTTCTCTGTACTTCAGGAAAGTAAAATTTACTTTTTTCTTCCCCAGTAGTTATTTTCTGCTTATAATTGGGTTTGGAGCAATAGTAAATAAAAATGCAGAAACTTCCAATGCAAATTTAAAATGTCCTATCTGATCTTCTGCCCAGTCATATAACTCACCTACCTCTACTCTTCAAGGCAACTACAGTAGGTTCATTTTTAAATAACACCACTAGATGTATTTTCAGTGTCCCTTTTTCACATTCCTGTAGTCTTGTTTGCCCAGAATAACCGTCACAGAATATATTATATTGCAGTAGCTTTATATATCTTCTGCAATACCTAACAGCAAAATCCATTAATTGTTCTGGCAAATAATTACCTTAATTACAGAATACAATGCCCATACATGGAACTGTTCTGGAAGAGCTTGGTTTATCTAGTCAACTTCGCTATAAATAAAACCCTTAGTGTTAATGACTGGGGACTAGAAATATTTTCATAAGTTGCTATAAGAGAATAACTAGCTGCTAAATGAATCCTCCCAGTGCCTGTTCCAAGGATGACTCATCTGCTCCAATATACTTGTGGGAACGACAGTCAACATTCATTGACTTGTACATCTTACAGACTTTCTTGGATAAAGCATTTAAATTGTCTCCATTTAAAATAAGCAAACAACAGAAAATTTCAAAGATAAGAAGTAAGGCCTTTATCAAGAAACCTGTAATTTTCATGATAATACATCCCATAAATAAGGATTTACGAAAGAAATACTATCTTTACCAAAGGTTTTAAAAAAGCACTTAATAGAAGCATCGACCACACTGCCAGCCAGCCCAGAGACCCTGAACAACCTCATCAAACAGTGAATTTGACCTTGCTGTGGAACAAATGACCTCCAGAAGTCCCTCCTTCTAAGATGGTTATAATTATCACTAATAACTAGTAATAATCACTAGCAATAATATTTAATTGGTAATCTTCAGGCACTGTAAACGTGCTCTGTATTGTTTCAGATGTCCATTAAGAAACTCAGCTCAGTGTAATCTAATTTAAAGGGTCAGGAGATTCTAATTATTTTGCAGTAAGTCACAACCTCCATTTTCAGTAAATTTCCTAAAACGAGCACAGATCTATAGCATTTATAGGATTACTAAGAAACAGGTAACACTGATTTCGCTGTCATACAAGTAATGATTTTATTTGGACAAGAAGAGATTCCTTGGGGAAATCATCAGACTAAGATTATAAATGAAATATTATTGATTGTATGAATCAGATTACATAAAATATCTGATTTCCTATCCTGACTTAGAGATTATTAAATGACAGATATTCTACAGGGGTAGTTCAAAGGCATTACAAAACTTTGCTGTTATTTTTGCTTCTGGTAGTTCCTAAGCCATTTCAGTTAAGACCATTAAAGCATGTGTATTTTTGGAGTAGGTGTGGAGAAGTAGGATATTGGAAGATCTGATCTGAAATGTTACAGCCCTCACATTGCATAATGGCTAAAAGAGAAAAAGGCTGAGGGGACAGCAGGACAATGTAGTTGTTTAACATTTCTTTTCCTTTTTTAGCTCTTGATTTTTTTGTAACCTCCAATGTCCCATCCCTTTTAAGTCTTTAGGTCAAGCCTAATTGTTCCTAAAACTACCAAACTTTTAAGAGTGAATTAACTGCACAAGTTATTTGTCTGCTTGTGCTTAAACTTCTTTACCATAACCAGTCAGTCAGTGCTTCTGGAGGAGAAGGAAGGTGATGCCTCAGGTGCAGGGAATACGGTCCTTTCAGTGGGCTAGGGTCACCTCAGTAAGTGTGGCATTTAGATGCCTTTTGTCATACACTCTGACTATGTGTTTGCACTTCCTATGTGTGTGAATTGGTGGATCTGACCAGCAGTGGCAGGTTACTTTTGATCAATACACACCCTGGTTGAGAATCTACAGAACTGGCTCAGTTTTTCTTTTTTTCTGTGTTCTTGATAAGGAAAAAGCACAAAAGTGCAAAAATGTGCTGTAATGATGTGATTCTATCACAACTTGACTGATTCAATTGAAGACTAATTAGCAGTAAACGGCACAGTTCAGTCCTTCCCTCGATTTGTTTGCTATTTGGGAGGACCTTTGGGACAGCCACCCCCACCCAGCCAATTTCTCTTCACCCTTAACAAATGGGTCAGAAGATACTATGGAAAAAAAGTCACATCTTCCTTCCACATCAGATGTGTGAAGCCTCAGTCTTTTTGTCATAGCATCCCTGCAGGTCTTCCACTGAGGCAGAGGTAACAGTGAAACTCTTCTTCCAAAAGACCTGTGAGCCTAAACTCTTAATGCCAACCAGCTTGTGCCAGCTGCAGTCTACTTGCTACCCAAGTTCCTTGTAGGTAGAAATGAAGAAATCATTCTCTCCCCACTAGTATCACAGCTATGTGGGCTGATGTGGCCATTTTGTTTAGCTAGGCAGATGACAACAGAGAAAAGAATATAACGGAAATACATGGACTGTAATTTCCCACATTAAGGTCCAAAGAAAAGCTTTCTTTCCTCCTCCTGAGACCCCATCCCCTTTATTTACTCTCAGCTCTAACACCAAGCTCCATTCTGCTAAGGATTTTCACTCCCCAATACTCCAGCCCCAAAGTACATTGACCAAGGGAGGTGAAGCTCTAAAGACACATAGCTAATTCTTTCACTGAGAGACAAAATGCTTCTGTGTGTACCAAACACGTTCTGCAGAGCCTTTAAGGAAATGTAGACATTTCATGTTCTTGAGAAGAAAAAAAAAAAAGCTGTAAAATATATCAGAGATGCTAGGAAATAGATCCAGCACACGAAAGTGTGAAAGAAAGAGAAAAGGCCCACTCTACTGGTAAATATATTTCTTCTGATAACAGAAATAGAATTCACTCAAAAGGCCCTAAAACAGGATGTTACGGTAAGATCCGTGTCTCTGGTGAGAAATCCATATTTGTCTGATAATGTCGTTTTATCTCTACAGAGCAGATTTAACAGAATGTGTTCCTGTTTGGTTCCTGATGTTAGAATCACATGTATTGGTCTAGGATATCTTCTCATCAAGAAAAATTACATTTTAAACCACTGAAGAGAAATTGTTATGCACAGTATTTTATGTCCATTTGGTGTTTTGGGAATCATCAATTGCTTGTTTTTTTTTGTTCACTGTGGAGTCATGTAATGTTCAAGTGCAACCT
Organism: Zapornia atra; assembly: GCA_013400835.1. Classification (NCBI taxonomy): domain Eukaryota; kingdom Metazoa; phylum Chordata; class Aves; order Gruiformes; family Rallidae; genus Zapornia; species Zapornia atra. Next base: position 69,842 of record VZTU01023055.1, read on the forward strand.
AGACTAGTCCAGTAATGGATGTTTGTAATCTATGTCTTTGTCCATATGCTTGCCTGTTTAGAACAATATCACAGATGCAAATAACAAAACCTGATTTCTCCTGATGCATGCAGATCCTCCAAAGTTTGATAGGATATGGCCGAATATTTCTTCCCTTGAGGTTTCTAAACCAAACCAAGGTAGGATGCTGTAAAATTCCTAGTGGTCTAAAATTACTGAAATTGCTTTCAAGGAGTCCCACATGGTGGCAAAAGTAGTAACAATGATATTCCAACTCTTCTGGTGCTAAGGAATGCTATTCCCTGAGAAAATAACTATAAAACAAGCCTCACCTGAAAAGTCTTCCAGCCCTCAGATTGTGCACATCATCACTGCAAACAGTCTGGAAAAGCAGACACACAGGTTATAAGGGCTGATGTACAGAAAGCCCTAGATAATGCTGGACTAGCTTAAACAGCAGTCTGTATTTTGAGTAAGTTTCAAGGTTCTTGAGTTGAGTCATTGTCTACATCAAACCCATCTTTCATGTCTTTGTTTCCACTTTGTTTTCTCAAGTGAGCCGAGAGGCATTCTCAGCTTGCATGCCATCCACAACACAAACAAGATCTCCACAGGACAGACTCAGACCTGTCTGCAGTTGACTGCCACACAAAAAATGACTCACAGACTGCAGAGCAAGGTTCAGTGCTGAGAGAGACAGAACAGCTTTTTTAAATGACTAATCAAAAATAAGATTCTTTGTTATTTGATGTTGCATTCAGCTGTACTTCCCATTTCAAAATGATTATTTATTATAAAAATGAACATCCTTTTGCTCTCCTTACTTACTGCCCTTTGCTCCCCCCCCCCAAAAAAAAATCCCTGCAGCAGTCTGGCCTGTGACATCCTTTCTGTGCTATAGCACATACAAAGGGAGAATAAAATTAATAAACAAGGGAACTACAAAAGAGTTACTTAACTCAAGAAGATGTATTGGGAATCTGTTGGGAATTACATTGGAAGGGCTGTAGTTAAATCCATTGATCAAATGACCAAATCAAAACATATGTGCATATGTATAATACTTACCATGTTATATGTGCAAATTTCTACATGCCCAGCAAAATATAGTGATCTGTGATCACTAGTGATCTGTGACTCTCTAAAGGATATGTACTTTAGTTTGAATTATTCACATATATTTTCAATTAAATACCCCTGGTGAAGTGATACTTGGCATTCCAATAACTTCATTTAGCCCATGTTGTATTTTCCAAGGTTTTGCATGTGTTCCTTAAACAAACAAAAAAACCCCAGGTTGATCTCTGCTGCTCTGCTCTCTGTAAGGATTACCCCTCATTATTCACAGGAATTGTAAATCAAAAACATTCCCATGAAATGCTTAGCATTTCTAATGGATTTCATAGCTTAATTATACTACTTGTGATCCAAGACTTGACTTGTTGCAAAATATGTCTTGAGCAGCCAAAAATTCTTCACTGTTTCTTCCCCAAAAATAAGAGTCAAATTTAGTGCTTTAGTCAAAGCATTTTGTCAGGGAGCACAAAACTCCAAACCTGAAAAGCATTTCTGTTCAGATTATGTGTTTGCAGCATATTGTTACAGTGTTTAACACTGATTGTAGATTAAATACTTCACTCAAGGAGAGTGTATGAAGAAAATAATGACAGAAATCTGCCTATACCTAGTTTTATTGTATTGTGTTTTCTTTCTTTCTGTTACTAGGCCAGAATAGATAGGCACGTAAAGGTAGTAAAAGCCCTTGCTGACCACGGTGGTTACCATATAGTCATTGGTTGGAAGAAACCATCAAATAACCTCTAACACATAACCACCAATGTGTGTAGATGTGAATTACAGTCCCTGTATCTTGGATATCACAGTTCAAATGATTCAATAGTTATTAGTGTATAACTTAATTTCCCTAACTTTCACCCTTCCCGTTCAAAACAATAACTATTGTTGAAGTTAAAGTTAGAAAATAATTTTATTTTATTCTTTTGATTTGTTCCTATATGATATCTTTTCTAATTTACTGTTCATTTTATCCAGTTGCTCCCAAATTAGCTATGTCAACTGTTTCTTCTGTTCAAGTTGCAAACCACAAGAGAGGTAGGAATTCTTGGATTCATACAGTGATTCCATAGTGCTCTGTGTTGTGAAAACATTGCACTGTATGAATCTGGAATATCTGTGAAGTGTACCCATCAGCTTACTGGTGAGGCATCTTCATTGACAACAACAGAAGCATTAAGTCACAGAAACCTAAACCATACAAAGAAAGTAATAAATCTGCTTCCTAGACAGCTGCTGCTAGCAAATGAGGTGACATGGCATTTGTTTTTAAAGGAGTTAAATGTATGAATATGACCACTCAGATTGTTGCCTAGAAAGGAAATTTTTGCTAGTCTTGTTTTCCTCACTGATGTGCATAAATTGTAAAAGAGGATATACAAGCAGATTAGTCGAGGGCAAAAGATCCATTAAATATTGTCCATATCCTCAAGAAGTATCTGTAAATGCCATGGAGTGCAATGCATAATTCTGCCTTTTAATACAATGCAAACGTGCCTTACATCTTCACTTTATTGTAACAGTGCAAATTCAGAGTGTAGGCATTATGTTTTGAACTAATGTTTCAGTGTTTTGTCAAAATAATGGAATGATATGGGCACAATGAAGGATGCCAATATTTGCTCTGACTTACAGGCAAGCTGTTTCAGTTGCCTGACAGTCATTCAGCTTGAACCCTGAGATCTTACCATTGTTCTTCCTCATCAGTTTATCTGTAAAGAGTATGTATCAAGATGTTTTGTCTTTCTGTAGCTATTGTGAACATGCCATTATTCATGAAATACATATTAAGAAGGAATAGAGAAGTTAACAGCTGTTTCAACTTACTTTGACCCATTTGATGAGATCTTGATAACAAGCCATACGCTATTTGCTATGAAGCAGGTTATTTCTAAGGTTACAACGAAATCTCCTTTGTTTGCCCTTTGTTAGTGTGTAGAGGAGGAACACAGAGCTGCTGGAAAATGAAAAAAGAAATATTTAAATGCTTTCTGAATGTGCTTCTCTAGAAAAATCCTTCATGCTGTTAATTAGAAGATGACACCGGTAGCTGTCTCGTGCGTTACCTGTCTTAGCTGCAACACAGTGCTTCCCCCCTTCCATGTGTGCTTGCTGTTGCTTCATGTGATGATGTTTCATGTTTTAGTGGCCACAGCTGAAACTTCAGGTGATTCTTGTCCCCACGGCACCTAGTATGTCATCTCAAAAATGTAAATGCCCAGCATATTAACAGAGAAAACAATATTCCATTTATAGAAACAGAACAATTAAATCATCGAGCACTTTCTGAGCCTCTTTGAATGTGTAATTTTTATCATGCTTTCTACAACAGGACCAAGACTGTTGCAGTAGAGTCACTGTGTTGGAAATAGTCTTTAAAGACTCATACAGTCAATCGTTCTCTGAGTTGGCAAGGGATTTGACAATTCCTCAATAATCCAAAGACAATTATCAAATCTAACATGGCTATCTCTTCCCCCTTTTTCCTTCACAGTAAGCTATTCTTTACCTTTCCTCTGAGGTTTTATTTTCCAAACCATTTACTCCTTATCATTATTCAGCTGTAAACTGTCTCCTGTTTATCTGGGTCTTTTCTGACATATGCTACTCAGGACTGAAAGCAGCATTTTCTAGCACTGCAAGCTCATGTCATTTCATTGTTGGTAAACAATTTGCAGCCTGATTTTGATACTTTCCCCATTTCTTTCAGTGACTGCATGGCTTTGCCACTGCAGTAGTTGGGCTGCTAGCCAGAGACATGTGCCTGAAAACCTTCTGACAAGTGTCATCAGCAGGCTACGTGTCTTGGTGTGCTGGTTATGGTGAACCACATAAGCTAGAGAGGCCATTCAGCATGGACAGGTGTTACCTTCCCAGCTGGCACGATGCTGAATGCAATTCTGCATGTTGTGTTTGGCAAGTTTAGGGTAGCACACCTCACGTAGCCAGTGGAGAAACTCATTTCGGTTCAGTCACATGAAGACCCTTTATGTAGCTTTTTTTGGTTTTATAAACACAGGAGGATGTAAAAATAATTAACCCATCATTCCAACAGCAGTAAGCAGACTTAAGTTGTATTATTGCACTAGTCAAATGGGGGGTGATGCAAGAATTAGGAAAAAAAATACTTAATGGTTACTTGACATACCTTTTGTCTTCCTTTGTGCCATTGCTAATCTTGGATCAGATTTTATGCTGGTTTTGAGCTAACTGGTTTTTCCCCTATATGACATAGCATTTACCAGTCTGATGATCAGGATTCCTAGAGCTTTCCTGTACCTTAGTATAAATTAACATTGAGATGAAGGCTTTCGTTCCCACAGCACAGATGTTAATGAAAGAGCAGGATGCAAAGGAATGCAGCCAAGGATCAGAATTGGTCCTGTTGTGTACCTTTCATGTTGATGAGCCACATCTGAACTTGGGTGGTCCTCCTGCATATGTTTAGGAACATGTGTGTACATCAAACTAAGTCCTTCATAATTATTACATGTGTCTTCAGTCCAAATTGTAACTGGAACAAGCCTTGTTATGGAGAGAATTACTCTATGTGCAGCTTTATTTCCTGTGGTTTTGTAATGGCTAATTATGTGTAGAAGTAATATTATTGAAGGCCATGTCACAGTTTCAGAGTGGAAGTAGTGCAGTCATTCATTCACAGAATATTCTCAATTTCTTGTCTGATTTACTGGCACTTCTTTGTATTCTGCATATTTTTGAAACAAAGATGTAGTATTCTGCAACCTGCTACAGCCTCAAAAAACAAGGTAAATGATTTCCTGTAAATTCACCTACAGGATGATTATATTCAGCCACAGGTTTGACGAACATACCAGTGTGGTATTGTCTCACCAATACAACTTATCTAGCCATGGCAGGAGACAGGTCTTCTGTAAGACAGAGAGACTAAGGCAGCATTGCTTTTGAATTTGATATACAGAAGGATCAAATTCCTTATCACTAGCCAGTCTTCCTTATTTTAAGCATAAGACACTTAAAAGCTCACAGCTGTAACAGATTTCTCTGTGACTCCTGTTTGCTAGTGCTAGTTCCTGCTTCTCAATTTTTTGTCTCTGGCCCACACAAGCAGTGTTCACTTGAGCAAGATGGATATACTAGGGAGAAGTGCCTCTGGCTGGCTGAGACGCTGCATCATACTGACCAGCTGCAGAAGACAACAAACATCAACACTTTTTTGTCTCTCCCTCAATTATGTCAAGTGGTAACATACTGAGACTGATACACCAAGTGCTTTGCTGTCCTCCTGCAGTTATAGGCATAAAAGTGATCAGATTGATGTCAACCAAGTCTAACACTGAAAAGAACAAGAATGCACGTACATTAACTAAATGCCTATATGTAAACTGAACTAATGTGTCCTGGCAGCAGAGAGGCAGCTCTCAACACTGAAATACATGTTGTGCTAAGCATTGTATAGTGTAAGAAAAGATGCTATTTAGAGTCCACTACATCAGACAACAGCCAAAGAAATGCATATGTATCAGGTGTGCGTAGCAAACACGTACCGGTATCGCTTTTTCTTTGTAAGAATTCAGGCAGTCACAAATAATGTAGCTGATGCCCTCTGCCAGCCCTCAGTGGGCTCATTAGGTGTCCTGGCACAATCAGCAGTGTACCATGGGAACAGCAGCACAGGGGATCCGGCCCCCATCGTGTACAGAAACATTTTACACCCTCTGTTACAGCTTTATCTAATACAGGCTACGTGAGCTTCAAGACCTTGAAGCCCTTCCAAGTCACTGCATCCAGTACTCCATTCCTGCAGGAAACATACCATACTCTCTTTCACCAGTTAATAAACTACATCTCTAAAGCATCTCTGTTTTTACTACAAATTGAAAGAGTGTCTGAGAACCTCGGTGCCCCAATGGTTAGATACCATCTCCTAATTCCCAGTTGAAATTTCTCAATGGCCAGTTAGTACCCATTTGTTCTTGTGCCAGTGTTGTCCATTAGCACAGATATTCACTTAGGCTGGCAGAAGGCTATATCCATGATATATTTATAGCTCAGTGGTATCCCCCATCTTCAGTTTCCTGGGTTAAACAAGCCATATTATCTTAGCCTTCACTTTTAAAATAGCCTCTCTACATCTCTGATCATCCTAATAACCCTTGCTGCATTCATCCTGGGCCCATAATCTGAGTTGAGTGATCGGACTCACGCAAGCTTTATACACAAAGCATAGCTGTGCCTCCTATAATGGTATTGATACATTTCTAATTTTGACTTCTTTCTCCACAAAATGAAGTATTGCTAGTGAATAAAGACTAAAAGGCACCAGCATGCTCTGCTTAATGAGGGTTTTTTTTAAAAGCAACTGTCATTCCAGCTGCATTTCAGATGGCTGCAGTAAATGGATGGATAGATGCGGCTCTCTATTTGGTACACGGTTCAGAATTTTCATGATCTTTTCTAGCCCGATTGTTTTTCATCTCAGGATATAAAAATGGGTTAATGCTTACCTCAGGAATACATGGAAGTAGCTCTTAGATAACATCTATCTTCTTTCCTTTTCTTTGTTAATTGTTTTAAGAGGTACTGGCCAGAATTGTCAAACTAAAGATTTGTTCAGTCTTGAAATAAAACAGGTTCCCAAGGTGCCTATGAGTTACAGTACCCCAAGATTATTAGTTCTGTTGAATGCTCGCCATTTAGGTTAGAACAAAGCCTTTTGTTTTGCCTCCAGCTGTGAATTCAACCATGGTGAAGTTTGATAGTTTTGTCCACTATAGTAAGAGGAAGTTTTTCCCACGTCTTGATTTATACTCATCCCAAACAAGCAAAAAGATGTGCATTCCTATCAGCGGAAACTGAGCCTCCAGTACCCCGGAAAGGTTTACAACTGCAAATGCTTCAGTCCCATCAGGTCTGCCAACAACAGCCAACTTTCAGCATCATGCCATGGTCGTCGGGTCACGCTAACCTGCCTGAAACAAACTTCACTTTCATTGCAGATAAACATCTGCTGTTTGTCCGTGTTACATTAACATGTATGTGCCATTCATTCATACCTCTATTCATGGTTCATTTTTACTGAGCATGTAATGTGCTATTACTCTGCTGCTGTATACATTTTGTATACATTTCTGTTCTTCCTTGAAAGACTGCGAATGCTTCGGGCACTCCAACCGGTGCAGTTACATCGAGCTGCTCAATACGGTCATTTGCGTGAGCTGTAAGCACAACACTAGAGGTCAGCACTGTGAGTTATGCAGGCTGGGCTACTTCAGAAATGCTTCTGCAGAGCTGGACGATGAAAATGTGTGCATAGGTCAGTCCCGGGATAACTGCGGCTTTTCTTCTTCTCTGCCTTTTCAGCTACTGGCAGCTGCTAGGGACTGCTGCTGCTTACCTCTCAGTTCAGCCAGAATGAGCTTTTTCAATGGATAAGAACATCTGTGTAGACTTGTCTCCTTGTTTCCATTGCCCCTCTAGCCCCAAGGAGGTATTTTGAATCTTTATATGGCAACGAAGCTCTCTGGCTAAGGATCCTGGGAAGACTTTCCCAGGCAGCCCCCCAAACCTGACTCAGCTATCCTTCAGAGGAGGGAGCCGCACTGGAGTTGCGCAGTTGAAAGCTGAAGGGTTGAGAGATAAAGAGCTGTTCCCAGCCTAACTTTCAGAATTATTAGTACAGCCTCTTGATTACTTGCCTGGAGACCTACAAAAGTTGCCAGCTGCATCAATAGGCCATTGCAAGTGGTGTTTATTAACCCCTTTTATTCGCTTAAATTCGATAAAACCGTGTTCAGCTCATTCTGCTCCCAGGCACAGGGCTGCAGATGCAGTGCTACCTCCCCTCTCCTTCGAGGAGAAACTCTAATTATGCCCATGTGGTTAAGAGCAGAATTTGCTACGTTTGGCATGATACCCATTTAGAAAAGGGATTTCTAGGTGAAAACAGTGAGTTAGACCTAGCATCTCCTAGTAATATCTGAAATGCAGAATTAAAGAAAATAGCAGAACATAATTAAAAAAGGCATGTTAGGAAAAAAGACAATCCCTTTATCACACTAGAAGAATGTGCATTGTTCTCATGGAACCACTAGTAGCTAACATGTAGCCACAAAAGATGCTGTTCCAGAGACAGAGAAATTATTATATGTTTCATATAGACATAAACATCAGTAGAAACGACTCTGGATTTTTGTTGTGAGGTTTTTTTCTTTCCACTCTCCAGGAAGCAAAAAGAAAGTGTCATGGGGTTTTTTCATGCTGAAATATACTATGGGTGTATAAATGATATTTTAATATTATTTATAAACCGTTGCTGAGATTCAAGCCAGAAACTATTTAGGTTGCTATTATTTGTTACAGTCTGCAGTTTGACAGATTCACATTTTATTTTGTGATAAACACCCAGATCCATCCCCACACTGCATTTCACATGTCCTTCTTTTAACTTTGCTTGGCAAGACTTTCAGAAAATGCATGATCTCCTTTGACATGAATTAGTCTGAGCTAATAAGAACTATATAGGCAAGTCATGATTTCATATGGCTGTGCTGAGGAGATTAACCCAATCAAACGTTTTTGGGCAAAAAAAAATCCACTTTCCCTCATATTTTGGTTGATGTAGATGTCAGACATCATCGATATGACATCAGAGCTGTATAATTTCAGCTGCCTAAATAGGCCTAATGAATATGACACTAAATTACTCTGGGATTTTTCATCAGATCATTTAGTAAGTTGTTTTCCAATGTACACTGAAATGCTAAGACAGCAGCTGTAGCTACCTAAAGACAAGTTAATAACCCAGTAGTCAAAAATAAGTAAATTTTAAATTCATTTCCAAGTGATGTATTTAGAGTGTCTTAGTAAAACAAGTGTGCACTTTGAAACTGCCCAGACTCTGCAGAAATAAAATTTAAAAACCTTTCATTTAAAAGAACAAACAACAAAGGCAATGTGATGCATTTGCTGACTTTCCCTCCTCAGTGCAAGCAGAATTCTCTTGGGCTCCAATGAGAATATACCATGTGAGATGACTGTAGGATCAAACCCTGGATTGCTACACATCAGATAATCTGTTTTAAATAAAAAATATTCTTTTTGGACTAAAATGGCTTCCAGGATCATAGTGATCATATCACCTACAAAATATATGCATCCTGGCTCGTTTGCCACCTTAAGACAACTTTCATACTCCTTGTTTAAAGTCAGTGAAGTGAAGCAGATACCTAAGCACTACTCCGAAAACATAGAAGTTTGTGCCTAAAGTGCATAGGAAGTGGGGCTCCTAAGTTTTAACCCTGCAAAGCATAGAGCATTTTTACCTCTGAGAGAGCTGATGGATTCCCCATCCTTCTAGGTCAAGCACAAAGAGTCTTGCTCTATTGGAAACGCTCATTTCTCTGAGTTTAAAAGCAGTGGTTTTGGTGTTAAGTATGAGTGCAATGTTGGCATGAACATTTTAATAAGCAGATTTCCAGTGACATGTGCAAGTCTTATTCCCCTCTGAAAGTCTCATTTTTCCAGGCTAATTCTTTCCTCTTCAGCCATATATGTAGAAAAGTAAAAAATGTTTGGATAAGCTAATTTAACAGCAGCTAACAGGGCTTTGGCTCTGATTTATCAAAACTACTTACATAGTTTTTCAGAAATATATATGGTAAGTACACGGATAACAAATCTGTGAACCTTAGCTGATGCTAACTAAATGGAGAAAACATAAAATGTTTCATTTTTAAAACTGACAAGTTACCAAAAAAATGGAAATATTGAGAAGGTTTTTACCAGTGAACCAAGTGCCATGCGTTATACAGTGGGCTTAAATCTAAATTCATCATGCCCTTAATTTCTTTCAAAGCAAAATAAATTTTATTTCCTAACATGAAATACCCAAAATTGTGGATTTGTCAGTTAACTGCAAAATTACCTCATATGGGCAACTGCAGTTTTTAAATATATCAGGTTATTTCAAAGTTGAAAATCATTCACTTGATATGCTTGTTTTGAAAAACAATTTAACAACGTGAAGAGATTTTTATTTTTACAAGGTCTTGATAAAGTCCTAATGACTCTTTTTTTCAGTGAATACACACACTGGCAAGCATGTGTAGTGTGGAAACCACCAGGTAGACCCAGAGTAATAAAACATTTCCTTTGCCTTACAGTGTAAATATGGAAATGGTAATTATTGGCATATCTACAAGACAACCAACCTTGCAGTCACTTAGGTTTAAGCTTCAGTTAACACCCATGAGACCACCGAAACCCTAATGATACATGGTTAAGTGAACCCTGAGGGTTGTCCTGTAGCCACTGTCAACCCAGACTGCTAAGCAGCAAGCCTGCAAGCTTCAGCCCATTTCCCCAAGCTTCCTTTTTTACTTACTTGCATTGTGTTTTGTTGACAGCATCACACTGCTATAATGAATCTCAGTGAACAGATGAGCACTGCTGTCACCTTCCCATCCTTCAGACAGACACCAGATGGAGGCTAGGAGGAAAATTCCTTCCCAGTTCAGATCTGCAGGGTGTTCTTCCCCACCCTGGAGCCTGGTGTGTGGTCTGCTTATTAGGGTGATCTGAGAATGGTAATTTTATGTTATTTAATGCCCTGTTATAAGGGCACTGGAGGTACTGACTGACTCCTTGTGGCACACTGGAGTTGCGGCCTTAGAGCTTTTTAATGTGTGAAGTATTTGGCAGGTCTTGGAAAGGCTTGCACAGCCTGTGGTTGGACACCGAGCTGGGATGTTCAGTGGAGGTTCTGTATCTGTGACACCCATGGTGTATCGGGAAAGGTGGAGGCTCGATGCAGCAAGGAAAGGTTACGGGGTGTGTACAGTGTGCCAGTTGGAGCTATAGCTTTTGTCAAAGGTCCTGGCTTAGAGCTTTGTTGCCATTATCTACCTTCCCTTCAACAGCACAATATGGGCCTGGTACTTCTCGTGCGTTTGTAAGGTAGAGCTCAGCAGGAAAGCTTTCACTGATTCAGGATCAGGTTCTTGTTTTCTGGAAAGTATCACGTATCTAGAAACAGTCAATATCATAGGCCATAGATTTCTTTCACAAACACTTGTTAAAAATCACTATACCTCCATTATGTCCAACTAAGCCATTTTTACTGTACAAGAATCGAGCCCTCTGTTTCTAATACAATTCCAAAGTTTTTGCCTTTCCAGGTTTTTCTATGAACACTTTTCAAGCAAATTTTACATCCCACATTCAATATGTATCTCAGTTTTATGCCTGTTTACATAAACATTTCATATATCTGATTAACATCAGAATTGCCAGCTTTTCAAATGGCACTCACTGTGCTATAATTCTGCTTAGCCTTGCACAGTATTTTTGGCACGTCAGTTTTCAACTTCATTAATGAATGTTGCTAGCTAATTGACTCCATTATTATTGTGGAACTCTGTTTGCCAAAGGTAACTATTCTTCTTCAGCATGCCAAATGTTCAAAGTGCCATCTGTAATTTGTAGTTAATAAACATAGAGACAACAGATGACAAATGTCTTCCTGGTAATTTCTTTCCTGTTACATTTTTTTCCTTTGGATATTTTTTTAATGTATTTTACTTCCCAGTTCAGCTCCATTTTGTCATTTATAATGTTGCTGAGGTTTAACCTAATGCTAGGAAACAATTGCCAAAGGTAGTCATCAAAGTAGCACTGATTCACAGCCATATACAGCCAGACCCCCACAGCAGGTTGCCCAGACTGAAGAATCCATTTGTAATACATTTTGCCTTCAACAGTGGCAGGGATCAGATGCTGCCAAAAGCTGCCTGTAGTCTCAGTTGACAGTGGAGTTACTCTGGGTCTACATGGGTCTACAAACAAATGAGATACAGCCCTTCATTTAAAAACAACAATAATAATAAACTGAAGAACAGGAGTGCCAAAACCAAGATCTGCTAGCTACTGTTGTCTTTGTTCAGCTAGCTGAAAGCTGCACACAGATATTGTAATCGTATTAAAGAAGAAGGCTGTGAATGAACAACACAGTAAGCGTGGGGGGAAATGGGTTACCCGAGTCATTCTTTAATTAGGTGAACACACGTGGAAATTGCACAGTGGGGAATGGGCTTCATGGCATTTTCCATCTGCCCACTGGGAGGTGAGAGCAATGAAAACAGCAGCACAAAGCCACTTCTGCTAAATTTTGCATTACAGTACTGCTCCCCTCAAGCTTTTCATTGTGGAACGTGTAAAAGGTTTAACAACGTCACTGATAAATACAATCTCATCAGTTTAATGGCAAATGTCCATAGAAGTTATTATACTGCTCAAAACTATAAAGGAAGACTATCTTGGAAATATGTAAAGTGCCCCTATGTATCCCTGTAAATGCATTCAGCACTTCTGGAAATACTGAGTAATATAGATAAGTCTATTTTAATAATGTGAAACGTTTCACCCTGGTGGCACATTGATATATCCATACTATGCAAAGCTTTTTCTATGTTCATTAAATTGTCAAAAACACTCTTACCAAAAGAGAATCTGTTATCCTCAAAGAACATGGTATCTTCTGCCTTTATATCTTTTCTGTTTGCTTTTTCTCTTCACATCATAAAATGTCTCTTCCTGAAATGACATATGCAAACAAGTAAATGGAGCTATAGCAGTTATATTCACTACTCTAGATATCCTTAATAGACAGTCTTCCTTTACCTTTAGCACTGGAAATGCACCCTTTATTGGTATTGAACGAATTATGACCGTATGTAGAGCTGAATCCAGTGTGTATGTGTTGTCTTGTTTCTGCAGACTGTTATTGTAACCCTTTTGGTTCAGTCCATGATCGCTGTAATGACAGAGGATTTTGTGAGTGTAAGGAGGGAACATCAGGGCCTAAATGTGATAAATGTCTGCCGGGATATATCTGGCACAGCTTGGGCTGTCAACGTAAGTAACTCTGAGAGTCGCCCCTCTCCTGCAACATCGCTGCCTCTACACCTGTGTGCGATCGCGTGCAGCTACTTGAGAGCCGCACGTGAGCACAATGCTCTCTGAGCTGTAAGAATGCCACACTGCCTGAACCTTTCCAGAGACTCCCAGATGTGGACAGTAAATTGACTGTGCCAGCCATTTATTTTAACATGCTTTCAGTGTGTCCTCTCTCTCTCTCTCTCTCTCTAACGCCCGAGGAGCTCCCACTGAAATACGTAAATACGTGTGTCTTGCCAACTGTGAAATAATGTGTACTAAAACATGAGCATACTAACCCCAGATTTAAAATTCTTACTAAAAGACAGAAGGGGATTTCTCTGCACATTCACTTTTTTCTGTACTAAACTTCACCTTTTCAAGTAACCTAACTACGCTTGCATACCTTAAAACTGCCCCTGGGCAATAAAACTGCAAAACCCTGGCTCATTACCTGTTATAATTAGTGAAAAGTAGACAAAAGCAAAAGGGAAAAAAAAAAAAAGAAGTATGCTTAACATTCTTAAAAATAAGAACTGAAATTTTGTGTAAACGTTGCTAGACCAGATGTTTCAGTACTTAGTTTTATATTTAGCTTCTCTTCTAGTTACCAGGTCTTGTAAGCAAGTGAATGGAAATACCACATCGGTAAATACAGGATTAGGCTTTTATTGCAAATTTCTTTTGTAATGAATTCTTAAGATTTATTCTTTATAACTGTTTCGTTCATCTACTCACAGAAACTCTGGAGAGTCCTCTCATGTTTTTCTTTTACCTTTTCTCCCTGCCTCTCTGCATTCTTACACACACACATTAAGGAGACTCTGCAAAAGCTTGCTTTGGATTTTTAAGAGTGAGAAGCACAAGAAAGAATGTAATTACTGACACTGTTTAGCCAAATATTTTTAAATTGGCCGTGTACCTACACAAATGCTCTATAAAAAAATGCAAATCTTATAACATGAATGAAAAAAAATAACAATAAATCTAGAGATTACCACTGCCTCTGCAACTGATGAGTACCTCTGAAGTAGAAAATCCGGGCTTGTGACACTTCATCAAATGTATCTAGAAAGAATTTCAGGGAAGATCATTATAATCAACCACTTAGTATTAAAGCTAGTACATGAAGGGAAAGGAAGTTCGTGTGGGCAACACAGTTAAACGTTACCCAAGAAAATGGGACTTTCTCAGCTTCTGCCAAAAAACTCCTGGTTATAGCTGGCAGGTTATTTAGACCACACTTTTCACATGTGGTTGTTAACTGTATTCTCATTTTTCTGGATGCTTGCACTTGAGTTTTGGCTCAAAAATTATTGAGCACTTACAGTTGCAGCAGAGTGCAGGCAAAGCAGCAGTGTTTCAAAGCTCAGAGATCTCTATTACTGCTGTTTTGAAAAAACAGATCCTAGGTATCTTAAAAAAAGCACTCAGAAATCATAGGATGGCCCTCTGCCTTGCACCCCTTACGCAGGAGGAGGTTGTCACCACCCCTGTACCTTACCTAACAAAATAGGCATTTGAATTTGGGAAGCATCAAGATATTGTAGTGACAGGAACTACAGGGGAAAAAACTAAAAAGGAAAGCAATATGATCCTCTGTGGTTGAATTTGAATAAAGTACAGGGAATACCATGTCCACACAGTGGGTCTAAAAAAGCTATTAAGTAGCTGAGATGTTGAATGGGTCTGGAGGTCTGCAGGCCAAATTTGATAGTCATATAATTAATATAATAATATATACCCCACCCTGTCAAATAATTTTCTTATTAAATCCAATATTTCCTATCTTTTCAGGTTTGGACATTGTAACCCCAATAATGTTCTTTTAATGAGGATGATTTTTTTTTTTTTAGCCCAACATATAATTAGCCTGATTTTAGCTGAATCAGAGTATTTATAAAAGCTTTAAACAGTTTCTGGAATTGCAAGCTAGTGTCTTTATATTTGCTGACAAAACTAATTAAGTTTCCCTCACTGTGTTGTAATTTTCTGAAATAATCTTGGTCTGATTATGTAACACACAGATATTTTACAGATTTGACCAAATTATCTAATCAAATTCAGAAGAAAGACAACTAGATGTGGTCGTCAGACAGCAAATCACCATGTTTTACCAAGCACACACTGATTCAAATCCTATTTCAAGTCTTTTCATGGAGGAACAGAATTCCAATTCATTTAATTTTGTAGCGTGCCCATTTGAGCAAAGCTCCAAAGGATTATTTGTCTGGACATGTAGCATGTGGCTTTGATCTGTTTCCCTGAGATGGTGCAGTACAGAAATGTATATAGGTAGAGATGGATACACACACACACGCAACAGACCAACACGTGTTCACTTCTGTTGTACATTGCCTGTTGGCATTGTTAAGAAAAATCTATTCTTATGGAGCTTTGTTGCTAAAAATCCTTGACCTAGGGCAACCAGAAGCTTGACCTACAAGTTAATCTATACCGTTGCTGGTTTAATTACCTGTATGATTGTATTAGCAAACGGAGTGGATTCATTTTATATAGTGGCAACCCTATTTGGGAAAAACAGTGCTAAAATCTTGTGGTGATTTCTAAGGCTCGCAGCATGTCATTTGATAAATTACTGCTCATAGTGTACCTTATCCCACACATGGGCAAGAGACACAGGAGCTGTTATCCTCACAAGTATTCACTTGGAGACCGCACTCTTGCTGATTGCATCTAAAGCCTCTGAGGATCTAGGCGAGAGCGCTCATCACTTGTGTCGCTCTGCCTAGAGGTCAGGTGCAATTTTAGACTGTGCCTATCAGATGAAAAGCACCATGATAGCAGCTGTTTTCTTCCTGAATTCAGGGTTTATGCTGCATGGAGAAGGCGGTCAGCAGGGTCTGGTTGGTACAGGAAGGTTTGATGCCCTCAGAAAAAACAGGCACAATAGACGTGGCTGTGCCTTGCACTACTTCTGAGCCCCCCACTTGGAACCATTCATGCTGCAGGCATTGTGTGTGCAGGGAAGCTGCTGGGGTTTCACTCTCCGACGCCCTCCCAGATGCTGACAGTGGTTTCTCACCAGCACACATACATAGATCAAAGCACAAGGAATGAATTAAGAACAGAACAGCCCGGTCCTGAAAACCTCTTAGAATTCCAGAAACATGAGGAAATACATAGCTATATTTCATGTTTCTGTTTTATAGAAATTATTTCCTTTAAAAGTGCAGAAAAAGCTCCAAGCCTGGCAAGAAATTTAACCAGTAACTACAGCTGGTTTGGGCGAGTCTTAAACTAAATGGCACTTCATGATAAGAGGAACCTACCTGTAGGTAGAAACTTTATCACACAGAACTGCCTGAGTTCTAAAAAAATGGATGAAGGCAAAATACTAAGCAGGAGCACTCATTTGACTTTCTAAATGCACTGCTCATAGTCTTGCATCTTTTGTATTTCTTGGCCATGACATATCAGGTGGCTAAATTCTGTTGCATACATATGGGAACATTTTAAAATAACACCCTTTAATTTCAGACACACCAGAATAGATTGTAACCAGTGGCATGTTTATCTAATCAGGCAAAGAAAAAAGTGTCTCTTCTGCCAATCTCAGTTTACCAGCAGAACCTGAGTTTTCACTAAGTGTGATCACCCTCCCCAGGGAAAAAGGTGAGGGTGGGTCCAGTGATTAATATTATTCACTATCTCCCTTCACACAGTCAATGAGCAAATGAAGGCATTGAACTTGCAGCCCCACAAAGGCCTACACTGAGTATGACTTACCAGGGGTAGGTTGCACCCAACTTAAATTCAGTGCATTATTTATTGAGAATGACTGTTTTGAACCACTTTGGTTCAATGATGTAAATCTTAAACAGTTAGCGAATGAGATTTCAGCTAGATGCCTTACATCAAGCTCTGAGTAGTTTAATTTATTTTACCCTTTTTTTGTTCATTTTAAATAGTTTGTGTTAGAGCAGGCAAAGGATTACACTCTTATCTTCAGTGCTCAAACTGTGCTCAGTGCTTGTATCTGTCTTCCAGACTGAACTTGCATTACTCTGCAGCCTGTTAGATAATTCATATTCTGTCACAGTGTGCATTCAACTTATTCTATGATTATATAAGCTTTTTTTGTGCATTTTATCATGTGTTACAAATGTTTGAAGCTGAGGCATTTGATCAAAATCATCATGCAGATTGAATTGCTAAAGAAAATCAAATCTGAAATTGTAGCCCTGGAACTTACATTAACATTTTCCTTTGGAAGTTTGTGTTTACAATTCAGCAAGAGAAGGTGTGTTACCATCCATTTCTTAAAAGAAAGAGATATTTCTTGGAAAAAAACCAACCATCATGCACTTCTTTCTCAACAGATCAAATACCTAAATGTCATTATCTGCCCCACTGAAGGTCAGTGATCTTGCATACATGTTTGTACATGGATGTATCTTGTGAGTCCCTCAATACCTACACACTGAATTTGTGCTTGGGGAGATAGACTCTGCAGAAAGAAGTAGGCATTCGGAACTGGGATGCTGCCCTGCCTTCCAGTTCACCTCTGCAACTGCCCGTGTGGGAGCCATAGACAATCCATCTGTATCTTTATTCTTTACATCTTTTTACCAGCAGGAGTTTTAATGCTGGTCTGGATACAGTGGGATTTCCCCTCTGCAAAGGTGCTGTATGTGCTTTCAGTTCCGGTGTGTTTTGGTGCTGGGACTGGTGCTGGTAAGTGCACTGCTGTGCTTGGAGCTGGAGGGAAGTAAAGCAGAGAAAGAATTTATTGAAAGGGATGTTCTGATGAGGCTGAACATTGCCATCCCCAAGGAACTGTCTGCCCCTGGTCTATATACATGAAATACTGATTTCACAATACCTATCTTACATCATTGTTATAGAGACTAAAGAAATTGTGTGCATATAGGGGTTTGGATGTAAGAGGAACACACTCTGCTTCAATGGCTCCAAATCTAAATCCAGAACAATTCTCCTTAAATCAATACAGAATTCTACTGTTGCAACTCAGGGCAAAGTATGACTTACAGATATAAGATAAGGTGACAAGATTATAAACAAAATTACAGCATCATCAGGCCTGATTCTCAGATGATGAAAAACACTGATTCCACTCACCTCAGGGGAAGCATGCTGATGACTTTCATATATAATGCCCTACTGAAATCCTGGGTCACATAAACCTGTGAAAAGACAACATGAACGTGCCTATTAATGTGGTTAATTCAAAAATGCACAACCCATAGAATAACCAAGGTATGAATATCATGCAGTGGTACTGTTAATGGGATTTTGGATTTGAAAGAGAGAAAGAGGCTTGATACCTCTCCAGGGAGAGGATATTTCAGTCAGAATAAACATATCAGAACGCTGTATTTAAAAAAATGAAGTGAAGCCTCTTTCCTCTGTGAAGAGCACAGAGAAGATGCAAACAGGATGCTGTGTGTAGTTCGTATACAGACAGTTCCTGTGGCATGCCTAGGCTGGGGATAAGGCTCAAGCTGCCTTTAGTACTGCTGCCCACGAAGTGTGGGGGGCATTGTGGAAATGGAAGCACCCACCAAAGGAATAGACTGGAGGGGCATTGGTGAGAGCACAAGGACATCACCTCAGCACCTCTGTGCTAGAAGGAAGGCTTCTATGTAGAGGATGGTGTTGTGAATTGGGTAACACCTGTGTGGGGGAAAGCCAAAGAAAATGGCTCTTAAATCAACCAGAGAATGAGGCACAGAAGAGGGGGGTAGTTAGTTAGCATAGTTAACATCTTACTAAGAGGTCCTGGGCTCTTAACAGACTGCAGCTCTTCCCTTCGGGAGATTGACTGTGATAAGCTGGTGATCAGACTTGCTTTCTCCAAAGTGAAAATGAATAGTTCAGCAGGAACATTTATACACCTGACCTTTATTAGAACATTTTTTTCCCCAGCAAGGTGAAGGATTGGATTGGAGCAAAGAGGTTGTTCACTTGATCTTGCCTAGGTGTCAGCTTCAAAGCTGCTATTCCGTGGCTGTGTACCCTGCTCTTAATTGCAAATCCTGCAATCCCTCTTCCCCCAATTCCCAGCTATTTAGTCCCATACCCCTAGCAATCTCTCAGACACTTGTTTGACCTTTCATTGAACCATTTCAGATCTATCACAGCAGGACACTAATGTATAAAAATAGTTCTCTGCTCTGTTAGTTCTGTGATATGAATCTCCAACAGGTTGAGCAGCAGGAGCACCCTGGGAGAGCACAACCCACTCAGCTGGGGAGCGACGCAACCCTGGCAGCCAGCAGTTAGGCTGGACTAGGCTGCCATGCCACTGTAGCACATCTGTGGCATCAGTATTCTCTGCCATCATTGGATCAATCCCATTATAGCCTAGCAAGTTGCTGGTATTTTTGCCAGAGCCACATAATTTCAGATGGATGAGCAGTGGAGAGTTAGGGACTAACTTCCTAAAAAGCTTTTTCCTAAAAAGCAATGTTATACACTTGCCTCAAAATAGTTTAAAAGCCCATTAACCTACAGACAAACAAACAACTCCCCAAGATTGTACTGAAGTGGAACCATAACTTTTTAGAGAAGGGCAAAGCAGGATTCTGCATGCAGAGCCAAAATGCTCATTTGTGCTGGACACGAGCTGAGCACATGTCAAAACAGGCCAATTTAAGAAGAGTGAATACAATTTCTAAGCTCCTTTGGTATTTCTAAGCTCCTTTGGTACTTCTGGCACTGTGTCATGGAGAGTTCTGAACAACTGAATATTAGAAAATTCATGAAAAGTTAAACAAGTAACATTATTTGTTTTCTTTAGTCAGATGATTTTAAAATGGTTAATATTTGATAACACAATGATAAATATTTTAATATAGTATATTGCAGTCAGTTAAGAATAGATCAAAAAGATACAAAGTAGGCTCCACTAGATAAACTTTTATTAGGTACATGAAATAGAACATAAAGCTTGATAGCAATTACCATTTAATCTATTCACGTTTGGAAACGTATTGAAGGGGAAACTTATAACTCAGTTAGTTGTTATGAATTATTAAATGTTCATTTGAGCAGTGATGAGCAGGACTGCTTTTCCTCTGAAAAATCTGTCACACTTCCCTTTTAAGCCTGCTCAGTGGCCATAACTTCTATGTAATTTGCCTTCTCGCTGCCTTTTTATGAGGACAGAACTAAAGGGATCAATAGCACCACAGACACGCCCAGATGGGACTTTTTAGGAAGGGGCCTTAAAAGGAGGAGATTTTAAGTAAAGATTACTTTACTTTCTCATTTAGGAGAAAGTAAAGTAATCTCCTACTTAACCACAGATAAAAATTACTGACCCAAGGGATTAAAAACGGTTGATGCTTCCTATCTTGACATTGATGCAGCTGATGGCAGTGCTGACATCACCACATGCTGGTCACAGTTACTGTTTTAGCTTCCTTTACAGGTGTGCAAATACAGCCCTCCCACGAGACCTGTCTGCTCACAACCATGGCAGTATGGAATTGAAAGGTTTTAACTTGCAAGTTTCTCTCCCTAGAGAAGCCCAACTACCCCAGTGCTGTTTAAAGTTAAAAAATGCCTTTTAATATTGCGCATTAATAAATGGATGTTGTAGAATTGGGTATACCAAGATTCAGTCCACTTCTAAATTTAAACTTTAAAAAGCTGGCTTCCATCTTCAGTGGGTTTACAGGGGCACACCTGATGGCAAGGTGTGTTTCTGCCCTGAATTTATGCATCCTGAAAGGCCGTAATCCTGAAGTAATTGGCATTCCTAACTTTCTGTTTGTATTACTACAGAGCTGAGTATTTGAATATCTAACAGCTAATGAACTCAAGGCTTTTTAATTACACATTACTACTACTATTCGAGGTGTTTTCCAAAAGCTTTGAGATGTTTTTACTCAGAATATTTGTTCTGAGTAATGTATAGTGGTGAAAGAAAAAAAATCTCAGAACTTTAGTTGAACTCTGAGTTATTATTTTGTATCAATAGGTTGAGTACATGAACAATGAATTTCTGAAAATAAACCTTTCAAGGTCTGAGCTCCTAACTATCACACCTACAGAAGTGCCTTTTTACATTTTCCAATTCCTACTTCACACTACCATCTTGCCTAGCCCGTTTTGGAGCTGATCTTCAAAACCTTTCATTCCTGCAATTTGTGTGTTTATCTGCATGCTTATAGACAGCAAAACATCTTACAGCAGAAAATTAGAAAGCCCAACTTAGACCAGGGATCAATTTAACCCAGCCTCCTCTATTTGACAGCAGTGGGCGTGGGTGGTATCTCATTCAGCATAGGCGCCCAGCCTCAGCTTACTGATTTTCTTAGCCAGAGTTTATCAGTATCTTCAGATGTAGTTGGTCTTGATGAGCCTTTCCTCCACTAATTTGCCTAGTAACTTTGAGACATTCATACTTTTATTATCCAAACATCCTGGGTATAATTTTATTATTATGCAACATGTAGTAGTAGTAACAATAATAAAAATAACAATACATTTTCTTTGTTTTAACTGGCTGGCTGACAATTTCATTTGGTACCTCCTCCTTCTTGGGAGGAAAAGTGAATGCAAATAAGTGAATAACCATTACCAATTCACCTTTTCCATAACATTTGTGATTTTATAGATGCTTGGTTTATTTTCCTTCAATCTATCTTTCCTTTCTTATGCTGAAGAAACCTAATCTATTTAATCTCTCCTTTTACAGGAACTGATTACATCTATGATCGATCTTAATTCTGCCCTTTTTGGTAGTACTAGATACCTTTTCAATACACAGAACTTCATGATGTGCCATTTCTTCAATGTTGCATGAAGTTACATGGTGTTTCCTGTTTCATACTTTTTTTCCCTGTCCTAAAAATGTCAAGAATCTATTTACCTTTTTGACTGATGAAGAGCATTAAGTCAACATTTTCCATGACTGGATTACTGAACTACTCTTAAGGTCCCTTCTCTGCATAGTAGAAGTCAAGTATCCATAGGAGTGCATCACTATTGAACACTGAATTTTATCTACAGTTTTACTGTACTATCACCCAGCAACAATTCTTCTGAAGGTTTTTACAGCCAAAATATGAAATAAACAAACCTTATTCACCTTTCTAGAACAAATCTGCTTGTCTAAGTCCTGACACAGTTCTTACAAGACTCAGTAGTAGTCTCTGACATTTATTCTTACCTTTTCCTGTTATTCAATCTATGATTATTCCATTAAAAACAAAAAAAAAAAACCCTCTCTGCTGAGGGAAATACTTGTGAAATACTTTTTTGACATTCAGATACATTAGCAACTTGACCATTTGCATCCATATGTTTATTGATTCCTTAAAAAACATCTACTTGGATTTTACACTATTATTTCCCTCTACAAATGGCTTGCTCTTCTGTGCTATTCATGCTTCTTCATCTATCTGTTAATTTTATTCTTCATTACAGTTGTCATCAACTTGCTTGCTGCAGAAGTTCTACTTACTAGTCTTCAGGTCCCCTCCATCTCCCTGAAGCTCTGTATAAAAATCCCATCTGCCATAGTCCCTTCTTGTAGTTTATCAAGCCCATCTTGGCAACTAAATTAGTAATATCACAGATAACAGCCAATAATTTGCTTCTGCATTTTTTCAAAATTCTTTGCTTCTGGTGATCTGATATAACAGACTATGTTCTGTTTCTTTAAGAATGGTTTGGATAAACTTTGAGATGCACCTCCAGAGCATACCCCTGTCAACACAGACATAGCCTGGTAACCTCCGAAAGCTCTTCCATAGCTAATACAACATAGATTTCTGCCTACCCTACCCCGTTCACTTGCCCTGCCTAGAAAGTTTTGCTTCTGATGTGTTTAGAAAAAAAAAGTTACTAATTTGTATGACTTTAGTACTTTGCTCAATCGTTTCTGCCCTTCCTCAGTACTTTAGTCTGTTCTTATAGCTAAATTCTGAGAGACTGTACTCTTCTTTCTTCCTTCATTTCAACATAGTTTCATTTTTCTTTACTGCTTGTAAATGTACTTTTATAAGAAACATTTCAAATAGTGTTTTTTTTCTTGATGGTCACTTTACTGTCAATCTCAGGTACGACCAGCTCACCAAAACTTCTGCCGGCTTTCTGCCCCTTTAGCTTCTCCTTGAATTTCTTTCTAGTAAGTGCCTACATATCTCCTCTTCCCCTAGATCCATACCCCTGAGGCATGTACTAACACTTCCACTAACTGCAATTCCATCTTAAATTTAAGCATGCGAGTAAATATTTTGATAAGGAACGTGGGTATGATAAAAACAGGAACAAAAGCTTGATCATATCACAGAATCATAGGGGTTGGAAGGGACCTCAAGAGCTCATGGGGTCCAACCCCCCTGCCAAAGCAGCTCCCCAGCTCATATCGCACAGGTCGGTGTCCAGACGGGGCTGGAATCTCTCCAGAGAAGGAGACTCCACACCCCCTGGGCAGCCTGTCCCAGGGCTCCCTCACCCTCACTGGGGAAATGTTCTTCCCCATGTTGGGGTGGAACTTCCTGTGCTCCAACTTGCAGCCATTGCCCCTTGTCCTGTCCCCACAGACACTGAAAAGGGGCTGGCCAATTCCCCCTGCATCCCATGCTTAAGTTATTTATAGACACTACTAAGGTCCCCCCTTAGTCTTCTTTTCTCCAGGCTGAACAGTCCCAGCTCACCCAGCCTTTCCTCATAGGGAAGATGCTCCAGGCCCTTCATCATCTTTGTAGCTCTTCTCTTTCTGTCAGAACTTTGACTACTGCCCTTTTAGTCAAGCTATTTATATGAATAACAGCTATGAACATGAATGCAGCTTTACAGGGTTCGCCCAATATCTCTTCAGAGGGGCCTGGGAGCCCCCAGAGAAGTCCCGTGATGTTCTGTACAATATTCACAGCATTGTCCTTCAAAAGGCTTACGTGCCTGCACAATTTTGAGGCATGATTTTGTTGATTACAAACTGTTCTCTCACATTTGACAACAGTCAATGACAAAATCATTAAAAGAGATTTTTAGTGGAAGCAAAATCAAGCCCGTTATAATTATCTTACTTCCAGAGAGAATAATTAAATAGTTAATAAGACTTTTACCTCTAATCATCAGGTGAGAAGAGCAAGATGTGACAGTCCTGGAAGTTTAGAGATTTCTGGAAAGAAGGGGAAAAAGAGTTTGATTGTAATTCAGTTGTTGGTAATTAATGACTACAGAAGATTACTTATAACTGAAATCAACTTGAAATGATTATATTAAAGGGCCTGTCTTCAGTAACATTACTGATTTCAATATGCAGCTGGGGTCCACAATGATTAAAGCATTATGCTTAAAACTGTTTTGTATTTTTGTAACTATAGCTTGGAGACCAGTACTTCTCTATAAGTTATTTGTTAATTTCCAATGACTGTCTGTCTTTCTGTTTAGATGGAAGTGGAAAGCCAAGTAGTAACAGTAGCACTGATGCCACTGGCTGGATCTAGAGACACTATTTTGATTTGTAGTTCTGTTTGCTGATTCATTTACTCACTTCATTCCCTTTCTAGAGACTAAGTGGAGTAGCTTTCCACATCTTTCATACTTTTCAGATGTTTATGAAACCCTGTGTATTTTCCAGATGTACAAAGAACAAAGCATAACAAAATCTGTCTGTGGATAAACCAAAAAATACCGCTCCAACTTAGGGACCCAGCACCCAAGCTGTGTATTTAGAATCTCTCAACAGCCAAAAATAGGACACCTCTATCCTTCTACAAAACCTGTGTGTTAGCCCCTGTTCTTACTTTATTTCCTGCTTAAGTTTGAAGGCTCTTCCAGTGGACCCAAGAATATTCTTGCACTTCAAAACTGCTAGCTTATAAGGAGCTCAGCCATAATCTCTTTGGAGGAGGAATTCTGCTTTGAATCGTTATTCAGGTTAGCCTTAAGAAGTAGCACCAAGCAGCTACAGGCCAGGGAGGCACAAGGGCTGCAATCAAAATAGCTACCAGTTTCGTGACCCACATACACAAACCATATCCCCATATATGCTAAGATCTGCAGGAGGAACAAATGCCTCCAGTATCCTCAGTATAGAAATAGCTGTCCATAGGACACAGTTCAGCAGGGTGTTCTGGTAATGAGATGCTGCATCACTCAGCTCTGAATGTTTCACAGACTTTAAATGGGAAATGAACTTCCCTTTTAAGCCAGAGGATCCTTGAAATAGGACTCTTACTTTGAAGACTTTAGAATTTCATTTCCCAGGAGAGTAAAAGAGAGTTTCACCACATGTAGCTCTTTCTTTAAAGAGCTGAAGCTGCATTTTGATAGGGAGGCAATGAGCACTGACTAGCGTCCAAGGAGAACAAGTTAACTCTCACAAGGTTCAAAAACCTGGCTTACTTCCTACTGATTTCAAGAACAGGAGACTCCCACAGTAAGATTTAAATGGGGCCATTAGTCTAAGGAAATTCATAGCAAGAGCAAACATAGCATCCTTAAATCAGCCCCATTATGTTGACATTATGCAGCAAAGTGCAGCTCTCTGCAAAGAAGCTTCTGTTCTCAGTAAAAGCATCTTATTCTGTGTATCTTTACAGACAGATTACAATAGTGTAAAACACCACAATGTCTCAAAATCAGTGTTTTGAGAAGCCAGGTGTTTTGAAATGCCCCAGATTACGTATGCACACATGCCATTTGGTACACAACTGGGTAGGAACATGGAAGGCTGTATGTACATGGCATAACTTCTGCAGTGGTTTGAAAATTTGGGTCAAGACTTAACACCATTTATCAAAATAAAGCTATGTACTGCTGTAATTTTTCTGCAACGACCCAAGAGCTTTGTTAGTTCACACAAAACCATTACTGATTTGAAAGGACCTGAAAAGATGCTTCAGTTACAGCTTCTCTCTTATTCAGTGGCAACATGACAACTTAGCAATGATGCTGTAGCCCACGCTGCTCTGCACCATTAGAAGACCTTGACTATTTTGCAAATACAAGACATTGAGCCAGCTAAGATGTGTTGAGCATCTCCCTCACCTCCTCCCACCCATCCTGGCTTTGGCCCAAACCCTCTGTTCCAGTTCCAACCACTTCCCTTTAGCACTCATCTTTCCATTTTAGTTTCACAGCTACTCACGCTGTAGTTTTCTTGCAGTCCTCAGAAAACCATCACCCCACTCAGATCTGCCATGTTACCACTTCAGAAATGCTGTCTCACACAGGCAGCATAACACCTTTGCATTTCACACTCCTCTCATGCTCTCACTTCACTGGCCCTGTGTTTCAGACCTGAGCAGGATCCATGCTGGCATCTCTGCTGCCCAGGATGGTGCGTCTGTGCAGAGGTGGCCTTAAGTGCTGGCTAGCTGTGCTTGCCATGTGGCTTCCTGGAGCTGGGGGAGGCTCAGTGTTTGACACTTCACAAGGGTCCAGGTATAGACCAGTCCTATAAAAAGTCATCCTACCTGGAACTGCGGCCTTCTCTCACCCTCCAGTACCACATGGCCCCATCAGCCAGGGCTCTACACAGGCATGCAGCAAACACCAGCTCTCACCATTGGAGCTGATGCAAAGGAATGCACACAGTTCTGGAGGAGCTGTGCTCCAAGAAGGCAGATTCCCATTGCCACCGGTGCCAAGGCTGCTGAAAGAGAAGAACAAGCATGTGATAGGAATTGTGAGGGGTTCAGTTTATCTGAGGTAGGCGTATTCCAGGGCTGGTGGCTGGGGGCAGAGGACAGAACTAGACCCAGAGAAATAATTTTGTCAGGAAGTACAGCTCCATCATCCAAATTCATTTAGCAGAGATCTGTTTCCATCTTCTCTGAGAGTTTGACAGAGAAATATGCTCAGGCAGTAGGTTTTAAAATAATACACAACATTCTATAGATACGTTTTCCTTTCTTGTGTGACCCTTCTCTAAACCAAAGGTGAGTATGAGTTCATAGACTTGTTACAGGCACAGCTTCTCAGGAGCAAGACATAATGCCCACAGTGTTCAGTGTTCCATCTTGAGTGTGAGTGGAAGAACTTGAGTAACACAATTGTCTCAATCCATCATGAATGTTATGGTACTGATACCTTGTACCTTTAGAAATACATGAGACTGATTAGAGAGGAACTGAATTTGTCTAGGTTAATAGAGGTATCTCAGTTTTCAACTCTGGCATGACTTCACATGCTAAAAATGGGAGAAAATAATTTTAAAGAAAATGAAGTCTGTTGAAATCATATTTACAGCTATCTGTTCCTTGAGGATCCCAGGTTATTTCAGTTTAAATGTGAATACCTTTGTGCAGTGATAAACAGAAATAGAAATATGCTAATCAGCATGTCAAAAGCAATGCAAGAACCATATAAAGGACAGAGGGAAACAGTTCTTCCAAAAGTCTTTTAACTCTGGACTTTGTAATATCCTGAATGATCTTACCATCTTGCCATAGGAAGAGATACCAAGATCCCTGTTTAGAGGCCAGTCCATAGGTATGCAGAAAGAACTTTTTCAGATATTAACCTAAACACACACACATTAAGGGCTCTCTTTCTAAATCTAAGCCAGGTCTGTTGTTGCTCAGGTGTTTTCTACATCACAGCAAAGCTGTAGAGTTGATAACATAAGACAAGTGGAATCCTGTTACTATTGTAAATAACTTAGTAGCCTGTGTAATAATGAATTAGGAGTTCTAACTGTGTACTCACCAAAACATCACTTTTGAAAAGACAAACATTCAGAGCCTTTGAAAGTTTGTTAAGAGGCAATATAATTAGATGAACAAAGACAGTTTGTGATTTAGTGTGAGCATTTTGGACATTTCTGCAGAATTATGTGATGTTGTGGTCAGTTTAAAAAGTGTTTTCAGCTAAAGCACTGCTTGAGTCTAGCACAGGGGCTTACACCTGCCTTGCACATTGCAGAAAACCTAGTGTGCCTGCAGAGGATTGTGTTGGAAAGCGAGCATCTATTATCTGTGTTTTCCCATCTAATGGCTGCTCTGTCATGAAGATAAATGCACAATGATACCTAGAGCAAGTCTGTGCGTAGCAATAAATATTGTTGATGAAAACTATGGCAAAACAGCTAATAGCTTTAATTATTTGATACATTAATTTATTAGTTCTCATTTTGCTGAGTACTACATGCCAGCTGTGAGTCATCTTACTGATATTCTCATGAAAAGAGTAGGAAGGTAAAGCATCATACCAATTAAAACCCCAGCTACAGGAGAACATATTATCCTTGAGGCTGCACCTCAAATACTGTGTTCAGTTTTGGGCCCCTCACTACAAGAAAGACATTGAGGCCCTGGAGTGTGTCCAGAGAAGGGCAACCAGGCTGGTGAAGGGGCTGGAGGGCAAATCTTATAAGGAGCTGCTGAGGGAACTGGAGGGTGTTTAGCCTGGAGAAGAGGAGGCTCAGGGGAGACCTTATCCCTGCCTATAGTTACCTGAAAGGAGGTTGTAGAGAGATGGGCGTTGGTCTCTTTGCCCAAGTGACAGGATGAGGGGGAATGGCCTCAAGCTGCCCCAGGGCAGGGTCAGATTGGACATTAGCAAAAAGTTCTTCACTGAAAGGGTCATCAGGCATTGGAACAGGCTGCCCAGGGAGGAAGTTGAGACACCATCACTGGGTGTATTTAAAAGACAGGTAGATGGGATGCTTAGGGGTGAACGATTCCTGTTCCCAATGTGATCCTGCATCAGACCTTGGGGGGCTGTGGAATCCGCGGTCAGCCTGACACATTGTTTGCAACGTATTTTGGAGATCTCAGGAGTCAAAGACTCTATTTTGTTCTTTGCTTTGTGTAAGGTTTGGTGAAGTTTTGAAAGGTTTAAAGGGCAGTCTGGTCTAGTGAGAGGTGTCCCTGCCCATGGAAGGGAAGCTGGAACTTGATGTTCTTTAAGGTCCCTTCCAACCCTAACCGTTCTGTGATATGGTTTAGTGGAGGACAGTTATGGTTGGACTCAATGATCTCAAAGGTCTTCTCCAACCTAGTGATTCTGTGATCCAGCATATCTCAGAAAGGAATTATGGCAGAAGGATATGTCTGTTGAGTGTCATTTTTTAATTGTACTGTAAGTAAAAATAGAAAATAACAGCCGGTATTTTTAAAGGTCAAGGTAAAGCAGAGGGGACAAAAAATATACACAAATCTTTACTGTGTTCCAAATAGATGAAGGTAAAGCTGCTGAAGTTCTGACTGGTGAGATTAGACAGAGGTACATACATGAAATTTCTAATAAATAAATGTTTTTTTCTAGTTGTCAGGCTACTTAAATACTTGATGCCATTGTGTATGGCACATCAGCGGACAAGACTGCATATTCCTTTTTAAAATGTAATAGTTTATAAGCCTCTTCATTACTGACTCTTAAACTCCTTTGGATACAGTAAGCAACTCTGCTGTTGCATTGATCTAATAAACAATGCAATTAGCAAATGGAACTGGAATTCACGGGGCCTGTGTTTGTTCCCTTCTTTTGTTAGCACAGGCAAACCATTCAGTTTTCCTTGGCATTAACTCCTCCTCTGTTCACTGGCAATAACTCTTTACTCTGAAGAGCTTTGAGACACCTACAGGGCAGTGGGTTTATCCCCACTGCGGGGCTAGCTCCACAGAAGCACTCTGAAGCATTTCATCCACATTCAAAACAGTAAGTCAGCATAGATTCAAGAAAGATCCAATCCCCAGCATTGCTGCTTTAACAGAAATAAACAAACCTGTACTCCTCACACTTCATGTATTTTTGTAGGAACTACATAAATGTTTTATCTTTACCTTTACATTGTAATTAATGCTAAAACTCTGTTCATCTCCTGAAAGAGTCTGTGCCATTTAGTTTGCACATTGGTGCTTTGGTCCCCTGTGGTAGAGTATTATCCTGGTATCTTAAATCTGGTTTGAAAAATGCACACAAGAAGATTAAGAGGACAATATACATATAAACATGGCTTTACCTTCACTTGTGGTCACTGTAACATAGTTCTTTATTAGTCCCACCTAAGTGTGACTCACTTTTTTCAGTTATATATCCATTCCATTTTAATCTCTTTGGTATTTATCATAGTGTAATTAAAGGTTGATGATGTGGCCATTAGAACTAGTAATGTAGTTTAGAAGTTGAACATATTTCAACTAGACTTTGATACTAATCTTTCAAAATGCTCCATGCAATTGGCTTTAAGCCAAAGTAGCAAAAAGAGGTTGCAGCTTTTGAATTATTTTAGATCACAAATAACCTTAGAACAGCAGCGTTCAAAATTTACCTTGACATGAATATTAACATCTTCTGTGTAAAAAATAAATACAACAGTCTGCTTTAAAACCTAGCCATTACAATGGGATATTATTACTTTAAGCTCTAAGATTCTCTAACACAATGTTTGCCACATGCAGCAAGAATTACTAAAGTTGCAGAATCAATCTTACTCCACCTGAGTGATACTGAGCTGATTATTAAAAATCTAACTCTTTCTTAACATCAAAACCAGGACATATGTTATTAAGCTATAACAACTACGCTGCTGTGGGCAATAACAATGTTAAATAACTCATTAGTCTCTTTATCAAACACATCATGAACTTTTGCCCAAATTGCCAGAGAGTACACACACACACACACACAAATATCTCTCATACACTTATGAAGCAAAAAATTAGCAGAAAAGTTTTTTTAAATAGTTATTAAAACCCCATAAGATTGGAATTTAATGTTAAGCTCTCACTCAGCAGCCCTCAGAAATAATTTTGTCTATGAAGAATTTCAGGGTCCAAGCCCATGCAGATGTTTTGAGGGACACCAGTACATCCAATATTTGTCCTCAGATAAGTGCTACTGTAGATTAATGTCATTAGAAGCCACCAACACATTCTACTACTCTCTCTCCCCACCCTAAAAAAAATTTAGGAAACTATTAGAATAATCCCCTAAATCACTGAGAAATATTTTCAGTTGTGCCTAT
The DNA here is from genome assembly GCA_013400835.1 of Zapornia atra. Taxonomy (NCBI): domain Eukaryota; kingdom Metazoa; phylum Chordata; class Aves; order Gruiformes; family Rallidae; genus Zapornia; species Zapornia atra. The sequence goes on from VZTU01023055.1 coordinate 100,749, forward strand.
CTTCTCTGGTTTTGCTGCCAAATAAAGTAGTAAGTGTGGGAGACTTGAATTGGTTTTGGAAATCTTCAAAGCAGCATTCATTGGGAAAAATGGCAGGGAGAGAAACTTTTGTCTTTGTAAACAAAGAGAAATTATTTGCATTCTTTTGTGTCCAAAACATTACTGCAAGTCAAACACCCTAGCAGCTAAGGACACAGGAACACTCAGCCTTTTATATAATTCATCAGCATGTATTTGAATTGCTGACCTTGGCGTGCTCCTGCTTTGGCTTGCTCTCCAGGCTTTCTTCTGCCTTTTAGCACTCTGCAAAAGCCATACATGCTGCAGCTCTGTTTAGTTGTTCTTGGGGACTTTAAAGAAAACACTGGTGTCATGCATGAAGCTAAATGTGCTGCTGGTCAGGCAAAGCCACCCTGCCAGCATTCTGGGTAGGACTGAACAGCCTGACCACAGGCGTGCAGGGCCACTGCTAAGGAGCCGTGGCAGTTGGCAGTTGTGCAGCTCTGGTGGCAGGGTCAGCTACAGCCTGCAGACTGCCAGACAAAACAGTGAGACAGGTCACACCAGGAAGGCAAGCATGCAAGGCCAGGATGGGCTAAACTTACCAGGTCACTTGGGCGAGGACCAAGGCAAGGGCCTGAGTTCAAATGCACTCTCAGGCTGGTGGGCAGGGGGTACTTGAGTGGGAGCCTCAGATGAGGCTTTTCACTGCTCTTGCTCACAACTCAGGGGTCTCCACAGGATCAGAGCAGATGTTGGATGTTGGCAGTAGCTGCTTGCATTTAGGGAACCAAATCCCACTCTCCAACCATTCATAGTACCTTTTGATGACTGCTTCATCTTCTGTATCCAAGGAGCTTTTGTGCTTAGCTTTAGTGGTTACATCCAAGCCCTGACCTTGCTGTTGGCACTAGACACAAAAAAACCCCCACCAACCCCTGTGGTTTCAATTGCTTCTTTTCCTAGTTAAGGCAAAAGAAGACAGATCATGTAAGAATGTTCATTTATCTCCAGGAAGGTAGAAATAATGGCACTGCAGCTTACAGCTTTGTAAGTGGAATATGAATGATAAGGGTATGTAGTCCCTTTTGAGCAGCTAAAGCTATGATGTAGTTTATTGCTCTCCTGAGATTATCCTAAAATATGATGAGGTTCATACCAATTCAGTGGTGCTCCTCCATAAGCAAAGCAATAAAAAGTATGGGGATTTTTTTTCTCCTACTTTAGAAACTCCTACTCTTTTGGAGAAGTATAAAATTGGAACCATCAAAATCAGAAAACTGAAAGGTTAATCAATCATTTCCTGAAACCAAGGAAGATTGGAAGGTATTCTCTCAACCATAATTCTTAGATAACTGAATCAGAATTTGTTTTCAACCATTTCAACAAGCACACTTGTGCTGTTTCTGCCAAAGCTATTATGGCTTCTCTATCATACAAGAGTATCAACTCCAAATTCAGTTCTCCCCTTTGTCCTTTTGACAGCTTTGATGTATTTATTTCTCATTATCTTTTATTAATTAAGCCCAGGAATTTTATATTAAGACTAGAGATGGAAAATGAGAAAGGACAGACATAACCTGCCTATCCATATACCATGGTTAAAATAAAATTTCTGTAGAGAATTTTGCACTTTCAGTAGTGAAATGTAATCAATAAGCTTCCCCATGTGGATGGTGGGATAAATTGATGACTGTTTACAGGCTGTTTACTTGCTGTGCACTAGGTAGAACTCTGAATAGCAGCTGTATCTTCTAGAAACTCTGAAGACTTTTGCTTTTCCTTTGATTAGAAGTGGCTTAGCGTTGAAGTGAAAACTGTGCAGAAAGAACAGAAATTGCATGTAGGCAAACAATATAAAAAATTTCTACCAGAAATTTTCAGCAAACACAGTGCACCTCTATTACTCACCTGTTCATTTATTCCCTGATAACTTAATAAAAGTGGTTTGATTTTTTAAAAAAAACAACAACCAATAACCAAGTGCCATCTCAGTTGTACCTCTAACGGGCATTTCTACAAGTCAAGGTGGAGATGTCTGCCTTAGAATCACAGAATGGTCTGGTTTGGAAGGGACCCCAAGGATCATAGAGCTCCACCCCCCCTGCCACAGGCAGGGCCACCAACCTCAGGCCTGGAGCTACACAAGGTTGCCCAGGGCCCCATCCAACCTGGCCTTGAACAGCCCCAGGGACGGGGCATCCACTACTTCTCTGGGCAGCCTGTTCCAGCCCCTCACCACTCTTTCTGTAAAAAACTTCCCCCTAATATCTAATCTAAACCTTCCTTCCTTTAGTTTTAATCCATTCCCCCTTGTCCTGCCATTGTCTATCCTTTTAAAAAGTTGAATCCCCTCCTGCTTATAAGCTCCCTTCAGGGACTGGCAGGCTGCAATGAGGTCCCCCCCGCAGCCTTCTCTTCTCCAGGCTGAACAAGCCCAGCTCCCTCAGCCTCTCTNGTCCCTGCTGCCACCCCTCTGCTGATGGAGCCCAGGATCCCATTGGCCTTGCGAGCTGCAAGAGCCACTGCTGGCTCATGAGAAGTTTCTCATCCACCAGAATCCCCAAGTCCTTCTCAGCAGGGCTGCTCTGCAGGAGCTCTTCTCCCAGTCTGTATCTATGGCTGGGATTCTTCCGGCCCAGGTGCAGCCCCTGACACTTGGCAGTGTTGAACCTCATTAGGTTCCCCCGGGCCCATCTTTCCAGCCTGTCAAGATCCCTCTGGATGGCTTCCTGTCCTTCTGTTGTGTCAACCACACCACTCAGCTTGGTGTCATCTGCAAACTTGCTGAGGGTGCACTTGATAGAGATGTTAAAGAGCACCGGTCCCCAGACAGACCCCTGGGGGACACCGCTTGTCACCGGCCTCCACCTGGACACAGACCCATTGACCAGAACCCTTTGGCAAATATCTCTCACTTGGTCAATGTTCATTTCCTTGTGTTGCTGACAATATAATTAATAATCACAATATTGTTTCAACTATGCACCAGAGATCTTTGTGTTAATGTTTGTCATTTTATGACCATAGTCTTGACACAGTAAGATACGCCTTAGGCTTGTACTTGTCTACACTGATTTGTCTGAACTTCAGTGTATGCCTTGGTAGATAAGAACAAACTGGTTTTCTTTTCATGCTATCCAAGCACCTACCTTGATATGACTTGATTAAGTAGTTTTACTCATCCTACTACAGCAAACGTTGAATTAGTGTCACTTCAGAAAACCAAATCATTATGAATCTCTTGCTGAAAAGAGCAATGGCAGGTTTCCCTAGCAGCTACATCTGTGGCTTAAAACGCCTGAAGAAGCCTGATCCACACCAACACATGTATTCATGGTAGCAAAACATTAAAAATTTATTTGGCCATAACTGTGACTGGTAACAATAAGTAAGTTCTAATAATGATCTAACAGATCTAATGGGGAAACAGGCAGGGAGAAATCTAAGTGACAAAGCCTCCAAGCCAGCCAACAGTTATTTAAATAAGATCCTTAAGTGTTATAACAAATTGTGGGGTTTTTCGTGTGCTGGGCAACACTAATTGTAACAGCAATAGTTGTAATGTCTCAGAAGTAGCCTGACTACTTACAAATTGTCCTCATGCCCTTATATCTTTATTTGTAAGATTTACTTTCTGTGGTTGAAAACTCATGAGTCAGCGGAGCTCCAGATAGAAAGCTTTAACACATCACAAGCCTATATTGTATTTTTAGGATTGTTTGCAAACAACAGAAATAATTTGCTGTTCCTAACTCTGGCAATGTGAAAATATTTTGATTGTGGTCGTATGTTCTGATGCAACTAGAAACAATTTTAAACCTTTGCATTTGAATGAGACTAAGTGTTTTGCATTCCCCAATTCCATTAATGTCTATTTGATAAATTGTGGGAAAACTATTACTAATACCTTCATAACTGCAGAGGTTTCTTGTGCATATTTGCTCTGTGTATGCCTAGATGTCTGTGTTCTTATTAGGCATACCCACAAGCTTCCTCATTCGGTGCAATTTCTTTTCTATTCTGTACTTGTTTTTTACCATTTATTGATTAAATGATAACAGTTTTAGAGAATAATGCCTGCTAGTTTCAGAAGCTTTATAGTGCTCATAGGAATGAATTCTGTATTTGACAAGAAATCGCTTGCTCTTGGCCTCAATTTACTCACCTTATTTATGGGGCGAGCTGAAGCTTCCTCCGTTCTCCATGGCGTCTCAGTGTGCTGTTCACAGCTCTCTGTACATACAGACCACTGCTGCACAGAGTGCATATAGAAGCTGCCTATGAACATCATTACTGAAATGTGCTTTCACTGTGCTTGGTTTTTTTACTCTGTTATTATGCCAAGAGAGAATATTCAGCACGTGTGCTGAAAACTTCCTCACAAATGAATTCAAATAACATTCTTTGCTAGATAAGAAGTACCAAGCAAACAGATGTATTAGAGAAAAAACAGCCAAGAATAATTTCTTCAGCCACTAGACCTGCATGCTTTCAAAGTTAGGAACAATGGGTGGAATCCTAAGTCAAAAAATTCTCATGATTTCAGTAGTGCCATTCACACAATGACTGACAAACAGTGTGGAAAATTCACTGCAGCACAGCTAGGGTCAAAGCTTGCATCAGAGCTTTAGAACAGACAAAAATGTTGTGTAATATATTCAGAGCTGTCAACACACCAACCTGTCCAGGGACTATAATATTCATGATCTGGGAGACAAAAAAAAAAAATAAGAAAGAGGAAAGAGATGGTTTCAAAACAAGAGAGAGGGAGAAAGAAGGCTGTAACAAATGATACCACAAAAAGAGCCCACTGAAGCAAAATAGTAATGGGAGAGATCATACAGAGCATTTCTTGAAATGAAAGACTTCAGAATTCAAGAAAGGAAGGAACCTCTAATAAAAAGTTTTCTTTCTGTGACTTAATGATTAATGGTCTTCATGCTGTTCCCACAAGTAATGAAAATTTCATAATAAATCCAGATTTTTATGTAGAAAGTGGACACTACCTATCCCAGATCAAAACCAGTGTCCTGTCAAATACATTCATTTCTTTTTAGGTCATTAACCAGTCCTTTCTCATATTAATGACCCACTTGAATAAGATGCTACTTGTAGGAAAGCTGTACAAAAATTATGATAGCACAAAGGTACATTCTCCCCTCTTGGATAGCCTTCAGGAAAGACTGTAGGAGCATAGAAGAAATTCTGTTTCAGTCCAATAGAGTAGTATTTTTCTGTCTGAGCAGTAGGCAGACCAAAAGCCCTATGCACATGCTCTGCAACTGCCCAGAGTGACTTGTAAGAACATAAGCCAACAGTAGCACAATGCAGTGCCTGAGGTGACCCACCAGATCGAACAGGACTTCAGCTTGTGTTACTGTCCCTATATTACTGCTTCAGAAATAAATCAGCCACAGTTGCCCATCTCTTTTCTGTCAAGAAGTTGCAAAGGTATTAGAGTTTTGTACAGACTCAGAGATTTGAACATCTAAGAGCAAAGCAGACATCTGCCAAACAGCTATTCCACTCAATGCATTTCATTAAATATCCAATATTAATTCTGTGAAGCCCTAGCACATCACTCTCTCCTGGAACTGCTTCAGCTGGTTGAAAGACTGGATATTTTCCCCTTGTTTTCCTTTTTTATTCCATTTCCAAATGTAGCAACATTGGAATTACAAATCAAGAATATTTTACGACTTGTGGCAAGGCTTCTTTCATCATCATTCACAGAAGTCTTACCTTTAAAAAAGAGGCTTCAATATTGTATTGATTACTATGGAAATGATGCTTATATTTTAATTCATAAATAATACCTCTTACTAGTTTCAGGGATCTGTTGGTTTGGAGGGGGGCTGCCTGAAGGACAGAAAACTTCAGCTAACTAACTACTTTTACATGTGGCTTTTTTTTCTTTTCCTCCTCTTTGTATGAGTTTGAAGGATCTCATAGTCTGACCAAAGCTTAGATTGTAAACAAATGAATTTTGAAAATAACATGAAAAAAGTTTCCTTTAAGTATTTCACTTCCTGCAGTAGCACAAATCTGGAGACTATGCTCAGATATATCCCTCAAAAGGTCTGCACAGCTCTCCAGAGCAAATCAAATATCTGTTTGATTTCTTAAATTACCATTTTCATGTCCTGTCTCCTAGTTAATGAAGATCTGCTAGCAAACCCCAGCCAGTTCAGCAACACAAGTCTTAATAGTCATGTGGGATTAGTTGAGAATTAGTACTTTGACTTGCACTTCTTACTTACTGCACTTCTCCACGTTTCATTCTTTGATTGGAACTTCATACCCAATACCTTTCAGATTAATTAAAACTAATTGTTCATTATTGTTCCTTTTAATGCTAAAGATAAAGCAGAGCTTGTTCTACACCTCTCAGCACTGGAGTATAAGAAGGGGCAAGGGCACAGTAGGGAGAAGGTAGGAGGAGCATGACAGGCAGGAAAGCCTGGTAATCACCAGGCTCGATGCTGGGGGAAGCAGAAAGGCTGAGGGTCAGGCATATGCTGGCGCTGCACCAGTTGCAGCAGCTCTCCTTGGGCTTCAGTGCAGAGCAAGAGGTCTGCAAGGTCCTGGCCCCTCCTGCCCTGCTCAGCAGCTCCCAGGTCACTGCCTTCTCTGAGAAAAGCCTTCCAAAATAGAATGTGTTACAACATGTATCCTAGCAAAATACCGAGTTAACATTGGAAACGTTGTTAATCTTCATAACAACAGCTCATCTACTTACCTTGCCTTGGTCTTGGCAACAGGTTGACTACTTTTGTTTAAGGCATAAATTTTTATTTGAATTCCAGTGAAATTACTTTTCTTTATGCTCCTGATAGGCTGCACTCTTTAGCTACAAGATAATCCAATTCCTAAAGTGAATAAACATAATTAGTTAATATTAAAGTTTTAAAAGTAATCCTGACCATGCTTTCAGGAAGGTAGAAATGGTATTAGAGTTGGGCAGAATAAAATTTAAACAAAAATTGGCAAAGAATAACAGGATTCTGTAACTTTTTTAGAATTGTTCCATTTATCTTGAAATCACCATAACTGTTACCTACATGATACATATATGTGTGTACATGTGTGTGTGCAAGAGAAAGAGATGCAAGGGTGAAACTAAGAAAGCTGTGGCAATACAGCTCAACAACTCAAGAATTTTCAGCTACACAGTAGCTTGCTGAGACTATTAAAACCTATCTGGTTTTACTTGAATGCATTTCTGTAGGCAAACTTTTAAGAGCATGCAAGAAGGAGAAGCTTTTGATGCATCCCTTCTTTAGCTACATTTTAAAATCTTTTATAATAAGAAATAAACAGTCTGGCTTAAAAATAAGCATCTCTAACATTCTACCCAGAATTTCGTAGACAGGAACCCTGAGAGGCATTTGTGGAGACTGCATGAGTGTGTCAGGCACAGCAGCCAGCATGGAGCAAAACTGAACTTGAGCCACACACTCCCAGCAGTCTGCAGCTACAGACCAGAAGCTGGGCTGGTGGCCTCTTCAAATAACACAATAAAGCTATCGAAAAATAGATCTGGCTTACAGAATACTTGGAAAAATTTAGATTATATACTCAGGGTTAACCACAAAGCAAAATCTCTGCTGTTTAAGATGTGGTATTTAATTAACTATTGATTTCCACTCAATTATTCAAGGCAAACAGCGGTCAGTAGGGATGGGACAGATATTTCAGTGTTTGCACTGCCTGGAGGCATCCCAGCATTGAGGAGTCCAGAACAAGCAGATTCAGTAACTTCATCAGATGAAGTATTTTTACTTTGCATATTGACATGGCTAACTATACGCAATATAAAGCTTTCAAGATACCTAGCTTCAGTTACAAGTTACTATCCTTGTACATAATATATACACTATTTTTCTTACTGTATATATAGAACATTAAAATTCAGACATATGGCTGTCATCCTTAGTGTGTGTTTGTTGTAACTTAATATTCAGATTTTTGACATTACAATCCAGAAGCCGGACAAAAATACTGAAGGCATAATTCCTTGTATAGAAACCTTGATTTCTAAAGGAATCACTGGAAAAAAAATATTTAACTGTTCTCTCTCAATTGCATCTGAGTTTCTAACATGCTGCATTATTTTTTGGCCCACTTGGATGCAGAACATAGAAAGTAGCTGTCAAAGAGTGAGAAAATGATTTTTCTAAAAGCAAGCCAGGACAGGATTAGCAGTAAGGGTGCTAGTGCACAAAATTCTATAGGTTTATGTAAAATTGCATTACTTAAGAACTTAAACTGTGTTAGAATATTTGGGTTGCTTTTAAAACTAAGTAAACTAACTTTTATAAAATCGCATTGTTAGTAGCAATAAATAGCAATGTTAAAAGTAAAATTAACAATATTTTCTCTATTCTGAATTACTCTGGGTATTTCCAGGCTGAGGTATGCATAAACAGTATATAATGTTGAGCCTGTTTCTGAGCCAAAAAATCTTTTCCCCGATTCTCTGAGGGAAAATGCTTACTGTTACATTCTGCCTAGATGGTAGGTGCAACATCTTTACTAAAATCCCCACTCCTATGGAAGACAGAGTTGTAATCTAGCACACATACTACTAGTGATATCATCTGGAATGAAAACATAGATTGACAGATTCAAAGTATGTTCCTCATACCTACATATTTACCCAGTGAAATATTTCAACTTAGTACAAAGTAAACTTGTCAATTTTTCAAATATGATATTATGCAGATCTGAAACTTTTGCTTGTATTATTTTCTCTTAATTCTTTTGTCAAATCTGACTCCTGAAGTTATTATATCAAGCCACAGTATCTAAGTTGTAAGATGTCAGTTATCCTGTACCAAAGCAGCAAATCTAATTAAGAAGAAATATTTGATCTGTAATGGAAATAACAACATTATCTTTTATTTCCATATGTAGAAACCCTGTAATCCCCATCGAATGCCATGCTGAATTTCCTGCCTGTGCTTGCCTTATCTTTTTTTTGCATAATTTTTTTCAGATCATTAATACATGCAGTTCTTGATTATGAAACCCTGCCTTCTCATACAGATTTTTTACTTCAGCAAAGGCATGTTGCGTTTTTAACCACTATTCATGCTTTCCAAAAGCTCTAGATATATTGCACCTTTCAAATAATAACACACCCACCTACAGTTCCCGTTCAGTAGTAAGTATAAAAATGCAGAGACTGGCACAAGGCAGGTATTAATAGTCGTATTATTTCATTATTATCCACATTAATTTCTTAATTAATATATTCCTAGTCAGTGGCCTGAAGTGAACGCTGTGGTTCTCCAGGATCACAGCCTTAAAGAAAAAAAAAAAAAGAAGGATTGAGAAAATCACAGAATCACAGAATCTTAGGGGTTGGAAGGGACCTCAAGAGATCATGGGGTCCAACCCCCCTGCCAAAGCAGCTCCCCAGCTCATATTACATAGATAGGCGTCCAGACGAGACTTGAATCTCTCCAGAGAAGGAGACTCCACCACCTCCCTGGGCAGCCT
>VZTU01023055.1:110711-135094 GCA_013400835.1 Zapornia atra
GCCCAGCTCTCCAGCCTGTCCAGGTCTCTCTGGATGGCAGCGCAGTGTCCTGCGTGTCAGCCACCCCTCCCGGCTTTGTATCATCGGCACTTGCTGAGGGTGGGTGCTGTTCCCTCATCAAGGTTAAATAAAATATTAAATAATATTAAATAAAATATTAAATTAAAAATATTAAATATAAAATATTAAATAAATAATTAATGAAAATATTAAATGAAAAAATCAAAGCTGGAGTGGTTAAAAAAAACCACAGCCCCTGTTTACATGTCTCAGAAAGAGGGGGGAGGTAGTGTTCTGAGTTTAGTGCGGATTTTCTCCTGTAGATTGTATTTATTGTGCTTTTCTTTCCCTCCCCCCCCCTGCTGTCTTGCAGCGAACGTATGTGACAATGAACTGCTGCACTGCCAGAACGGAGGAACGTGCATCAACAACGTGCGGTGCCAGTGCCCTGCGGCTTACACGGGCATTCTGTGCGAGAAGCTGAAGTGTGAGAGGGACCCAGGAGGCTGCAGCCACAGCTCCGGCCAGGGGGCAGTATCACAGGGGCCTCTGGTACTGCTGGCTGCTCTGCTAGGAGCCGCCGGACTTTGCATATGCTAGACTCCGTACGGTTGATGGCATCACATTCAGACTGCTTCAAAGGAACGTGCCACATCAAAACAAAACAAAGCCCAAGCGTTTGCTACTCAAATTCCAAAAGGAAAATAAGAGAGAAAACAGTAACCACATGCAAACTAGGAAGGCCGAACTGAGCTAAGCCATAATCATCAGTTACGGACAGGGCTCTGAGTCAAGACTGCTCACCTCTGACTCGAGACACGTCGGCAGCTGCCTGTTCTGTCAAATCAGTGCTAGCTGCAAAGCTGACACAGGACTGAAACAGCTTTGGCAGCCCCCAGAATGGGAAGAGAATTTAAAAAGCATTTGCTACTCCTATACGGTGCGCTACTGTACCTCCGCCCGGTGTGTGGACCGACCAAATAAAGGCATTCTTTGCTGTCAGTGCATTGTGGGTATAAGGAAATCTGTGAAAGCTGCCATATTGGCCTGCTTCAGTCCCCGAATCCTTTCCAACCTGTGCTTTAGTGAACGTTGCTCTGTAACCCTTGTTGGTTGAAAGATTTCTTTGTCTGATGTTAGTGATGCACATGTGTAACAGCCCCCTCGATAAAACTCAAGCCAGTCATACCCTTGTATACCTTAGCAGCACCGCATCAGTACGATGCTGTGTTCACCTACTGTACAAGAGTGGCTATAGGACGAAAAGTGTATTTATCCTTTTGTATTCAAATGAAGTTATTTTTCTTGAAATAATGTACAATGTAGATTTTTTGTATTATTGCCTATTTGTGTTACCAAACAATTTGTTAATGTGTTTAATTCTAATCAGATAAGAGAAAAATATTACTTTTTATTTAGTCCTTTTTCTTTTTCCTTTCATTTAATTGTGCAGAGATTTCTCTGTATGGGCAACGTGCTGGCATCAAAGAATATCAGTTTACATATATAACAAGTGTAATAAGATTCCACCAAAGGACATTCTAAATGTTTTCTTGTTGCTTTAACACTGGAAGATTTCAAAGAATAAAAATTCCTGCATAAACAGTTCCAGGATGACAGAGTGCTATTTCTTAAGGCCTTTTTAGAAAAGAAAAGAAAACCCAAATTTGATCATTTTGCCACCTAGTATGTGGAAGAAAACCAGATTCAACAGTGGGAATTACATCATAACAATCTAACCGGGTTTTATTTTTACTACTGCCATTATTTTTGTGAACAATTTTAAACGTAAAGGGCATCATCTGCTTGAGGAAGATTTCATCAAATCTCAAGCTTGGAAAAAGCACAAAACTCGAACAGTTCTCACCTTTGTTCCCTCAGTTCATCACAGAGGTTATTCCAACACTAATTTACGAGGTATTACAGGAGCTAGCCTTCAATTCATTCCGTTTTTGTGGATTCTGGCAGTAATGAGGTAGATATAGCTACAGCTTATATTGTTTCTCCAAAAGCTTCATTAAAATGATATGTTTATATATGTACTAGTCTGCCTAAGAAACTGCAAAACCAGCAGCAATCACCCAAAAAAGCCAAGATTTAACTTTTAATAAAGTCAGATTTAATATTTAGAAGGAATGTCAAAATATACAGCAGCGAGTAGATAAAAAGTGCTGCTCCAGCAAATAAAGTTTGTTTCAAGTATTGCCCAAGGTGTAATAAATTCTTGTTTCTGCCTTTTATTAGGCCAATTACTGAGCGTGACAGAAAAGGATAGCAAGAGAAGAGAGAGGCAAGCCAAAACCACAGCAGTGTTTCAAAGTCCTGGGGAAGGAATTAAAAGGGTAGCAAAGACGGTGTGAATTCGTTTCCTGGCAATTTTCATCATAATGGCTGTAAATATTTTACTAACATAATAACCTGGCATGGAAAACAATCAGCAAAAGAAAAATTCCTGAGAGAAATAAATTCCACCTGGTTGCCCCTTCCAAATGGTGAACAGCAGAACTTCGGGCCCTGCCTTCTTGGCTAAGCTCTTTCAGCTGAGGGAAGAGTTCTGCAGGCCACTAACCCAGCCCTCCAGGAATGGCTAGGCAAATCAGGTCTTCATTTCTAAAGAATCCCAGGAAGATGACAGTTATAATGAAGCCAATAAGCTGGTGCTTGTTCAGGCTGTCACCTTGGCCCTTGACCCAGAACGTTTGCTATGCACACAGCCACTCTGTGAGCTAAACAAGATAAGGCAATGATAAATTAAGAGCTTTGCTGGTTGCCAGCCATGGCCTATATAAGATTGCATGTATATGCTAGAAAGACATTCACAACAATAAACAGTAAATTCTATTGCAGACTCAATGAGGAATATAAATGCTAACACAGGTGACATGCAGAGTTGGAGATTACCTATAATTAAGTGGTTTTCTGATATTAAAATGTGGAACTTCAGTTTTCTTAAAGCTTATTTATTAGAACAGAGCAAATTCTGTAATTACTGGCAAAGATGTGGTTTCGTTGTCATTATAAACCCAAGGCTTTGTGAAAGTGCTAAGAAAGCATGTTATGCACATTTGGTCAGAAGGGACTCTGCCAGCAGTGCTGAAGTATAATGAATACCAGATCACAATCAAATCACCTGTATTCCAATTTCATATACTTACGATCTTCTAAAACCAGTGCAGAGTATATGCCTTTCCACGTATTTAGCTACCATTTGGTGCATTTTATCCTCCCTCACCTATTAATAAAATTACAATTTTATACAGGAGTACACCCAGTGGAAAGTTTTCTTATCAATCATCCTTTTCTTCAGCTTCATTATTTTTTCCTCTGAACTCCACAGAACTTCACTAATTGAAAATTTAAAACATAATTTTCTGCTACTGCATTCCAAGTATATCTGTAAAATTATGCATGTGTATGAGAGAGGAGATTTACATCTTTTTGCATTGCTTTACTGCTTTTTTTTTTATTTAATTCAATGGAAAATAAAGGCAGAACCTATTCCCTATTTCAGAAACTGAAGAACAACAGAGTCCTTTTCCTGAAGATATGGTAGGAACCGTCCATGATAACATGTAGTCACAGTATCTGCTTGATTTTTCACCTGATAGCATACACCCCCTTCCAAATTATTCCAGATTTTTTGACTTGGGTATCCTGTCCCTGTGAACACCTGTAAAACCACATAATACTGAAAAAATAACAAGATTAATGGAGTCACTATCCTAGGATTTTGGTTCTGTATCAGAATGCAGCAAAAGGAACTTATTACAAGATTATTATTTTCTATATATTTCTTTCCTGGAAGGTTTAGCATCCAAGAAGTGGCCAGGCTTCACAATGCTTAGCTGTCTAGATTCTAGAGTACAATAACCTTAAATCTAGCATTCATAATTAAATTTATGCAGTTATATTAGTTCCAGTTCCTTTGCTAAATAAGTCAGTCCTAGTCAGCTTGCAATTCCTGTGTTTCTAACTAGAGAATTTGTTCTGATTCAGCATCCATGTGTTTAACATCCGAAAACGGGGCAGCTTATGACAAGGTGCTGCTCCCTGAGAAGGGAGCTGCAGAAATTCCCACTGCAGACTAACCATCTTTAGCAAAGGGATGGTAAGAGAGAGGCATCTGTCTTGGTGCTGCATAACTGTTTCAAAACCAAACCAGCCAATGGAAAAAAATCTAGTAAGGCACAAAATTGACCCCAGATAGTGCACAGATTTGATGTGTGGGGAACAGAACAAAACCCAAAGACCTACGTGCAAAAGACTCCTCAAATTTCAATAGATTTCTTCTGCTTGCATAGAATTTTATACATCTTTCTCATAACTCCGAGATGCCAGGGGGATTTGTTATAGCCTCATTGGGATTCTAGGTTTATTAAACCATTGAATTAACTAGATTCATCCATGCATGCAGTTTATCCACCTGTGAGAAATTTGAGTAATATTTTTCATAGAATATGCAAGACCAGATATTCAGCCAACCTCCAGCCCAGCCTTCGTGTTTGTCCTTGCAAAGCAACAGATGCAAATATTAAGACATAGTCAGACAATCCATTCCTAATAAAAACTGTAACTTTAATTATTAATGGATGCAGACATTTATTCACCAAATTGCAGGTCTAGCATTATAAATCAGAAAATTTCTATGAACCACCAATTTAATACTTCCCCCCCCCCCCCCCCATCATACAATATTGGAAAGGAGAGGATTTAAGAAGTGGCTGCAAAACAAACAAGCAGAACAGCAGCATTTCACACCATATGGTGCATTTCATTTAGTGAAATGAAAGTTCATCAGCAGTACAGTATGCTCACCAAGACACCATTTTTGCCACAATATGCAACATATAAAATTGCAATAAAAAGTGTACATGCCTGTTTGCTGTTTTTCTGGCCATCATTATCCATACAGACCCAAATACACACGTGCTGAAATACTGCTCAAGAAATCTTACAGTCTCTAAGAACACTGAGATAACTAGCATTATGCAATCTGTAGAACCAGACAGATTGTAAAGGCCTCAGGGTGGAATCCAGCACATATTGCTAACTAATATTTCTGAGAATCATAGAATCACAGAATCACAGGGGTTGGAAGGGACCTCGAGAGCTCATGGGGTCCAACCCCCCAGCCAAAGCAGCTCCCCAGCTCATATTGCACAGGGCGGCGTCCAGACGGGGCTGGAATCTCTCCAGAGAAGGAGACTCCACACCCCCTGGGCAGCCTGTCCCAGGGCTCCCTCACCCTCACTGGGGAAAAGTTCTTCCCCATGTTGGGGTGGAACTTCCTGTGCTCCAACTTGCAGCCATTGCCCCTTGTCCTGTCCCCACAGACACTGAAAAGGGGCTGGCTGATTCCCCCTGCATCCCCTGCTTAAGATAATTATAGACTTTAATTAGGTCTCCCCTAAGTCTTCTCTTCTCAAGGCTGAAGAGTCCCAACTTACTCAGCCTTTCCTCATAGGGGAGATGCTCCAGGCCCCTAATCATCTTCGTAGCCCTTCTCTGGACTCTCTCCAGGAGATCCCTGTCCTTTTTAAACCAAGGAGCCCAGAACTGGACACAATACTCCAGGTGGGGCCTG
Source organism: Zapornia atra (assembly GCA_013400835.1). NCBI lineage: Eukaryota > Metazoa > Chordata > Aves > Gruiformes > Rallidae > Zapornia > Zapornia atra. The sequence goes on from VZTU01023055.1 coordinate 116,296, forward strand.
ACCAGGGCAGAGTAGAGGGGGAGGATCACCTCCTTAGACCTGCTGGCCACACTCCTCCTGATGCCCCCCAGGATCCCATTGGCTCTCTTAGCCCCCAGGGCACACTGCTGGCTCATGTCCAACCTGTCATCTACCAGGACCCCCAGGTCCTTCTCCACAGAGCTCTTCTCCAGCAGGTCATCCCCCAGAAGGACTGGCATAAAAAAAAAACCACCTCACAGAGTCGCACTGAACCCCAGTTTCATGGCAGCCAGTAGAACCAAAGTCACAGCCCAGTTACAGAAAGCACAACAGGGCTGTTAGTCCTGCATCTGTCAGCATAATCAACCCCATCTCATCCTGACACATACCCAGGCAGCACTCGCCCACCAAAACTTGTGTGTGTGTGCATGTGGGTACCGGTGTGCACACCGCTGTTCCAGTCCCCAACACACCTGCCACTTACACAGTGCCACTCCATGGAGAAGCCACACACGTGTGCAAGTTTACTCTTGTCACTGGAAACACAACTTTGGTGCTAGAAGTGAAGCACTGCTGGGAGATGGAAGTAGTGAGTGTATTCTGAGAGAGCAAGTTTTGAGACAAGTATTGCTTATTTGTTTTGAGAAAAAAAGAGACTGGTTTTGGATGAGCATTTTCTTTTTCTCACATAGTGTAAGTTTCCCTCAAGTACTCTCTGGAGTTCTTTGTGACATTGAAACCAATTGCTAGTAAGTTAATTCTGACATTTATACAACTGAACAAGACCTCTCAAGAATGACAACATCAGTTCAACCCATACACAGGCTGCCTTTACAGTTGAGGAGTGCAAGACAGCACTCTTCTTCAAAGAGAAGGGATATTAGAGGCATTGGTGGGGGTGAAAGGGACTCAAGAACTCCTTTGAAAGTTGAAAACATGCATAGACATACACCTCAAAACTGAAAATAAAGTCTCCTTTGATGCCATAGCATTCTAAATAGAAAATGCCTGATTCTCACAACTCCCTGATCTTGTCCCTGACTTACTACACCAAAAGTATAGTGAAGTGGACTCGTCTCCATTTTGGTAGAAATTAAAGTCTTTCTCCATCATAATGTAATTTGCAAAGCAACATATATGATAATATATTAAATCAGTGTAATCTTTAATACATAGAAGAGTTACGTAAAGTTTATGGTAGAAATCTCAAGTATAATATTCTTCAGACACTAATTTATTTTCCAAAAAAAAGTAACATCCTATTCTTTTGGAAAACTCTAAATATAATCAAAAATAAGGTTTTACTCATTATTAACCTAATTCAAGTGATGGATTTTAGAGCCCACATCTGCAGCCTGAAGACAGAACTCAGAAAGGAGTTTGAACTTAAATTTATTCTCCAGAAGAAATATTGCAGGTTCACAAGTCACATATAAATGGTAATTTTTAAAAAATTATATTTCTGCAAGTTCTCCAGTTTCTCTGTATTCAGAAATCCAACATCACTCCTCCACAAAGCTAGCAAAAACACATTAATACATGTACATCCATTCAGACCCTTACTCTGCCAGCTTTTGCAAGCTGTATTTTAAGGACCATGTGTTCCCTGATTGTCAGAGGCCTTCATCTAGCTGATACCTTCACACCTCTCAATGGCTGTTTTCAGTGTTACCTGAACAAGTAAATGAAAACATTTCAATCCTTGTACATCTACAGGGAAGATGAGTCACTTTGCACCTGCAAGTAATCATGGATGCAGAATTAGTGGCTGCTGTCTATAGTTGTTGTTTATAATTGACAGTACCAAGAGATGCCATGCAAAGGCTTGGGCTCTTTTGGAGTAGATTCTGTAAACATGTTGAATGAAAAGATGTCTTCTCTTACTGTAACTAAATAAAACACAAAGCAAAATCATTCTTACAAGATTCTTAGGATACTCAAAATGTCAAAGCACTTCCATTTATCACAACTGAGATACTTCAAAACCCCTCAAGGCAGACACAGTAGGCTACATTGTTATTCTCTACAACCTATAAATGCTCAGATAACTTCAAACAAAAACTCTGTATCATTTATCTATTAATAGAGAAACCCTGACCCAGAGAGGTAAATGGAGTTGCCTGTAACAACCCAAAAAGCAACTGGCAAAGGCAGGGAACCACTTCACCACAGTAAAGCTCCACAGAAATTAAATATGAAATATTTAATGTGATGCTACAAGAGCATTAGAAATTTCTTGGTTGCTTCAGTTATAATTACCACTACATATATATATACACACACTAGTAGTATATAACATGTAATATTGTTATACATAAGATATGTGACTACTTACAAAATATTACTTCAAATCTCCTTATTTTAGAATGGGAATCAAACTAATATGTGTTCTCACAAATGATGTGCAGGATTCAAATGGTGAAAAATTGCCTGAACTGTGACACTCCATTAAGGGTTATGAACATCAAGGTCAAAGAAGTTACTTTTTCTATACCAGTGGTGGTGTGATTTGTTGTTTGGGGGGTTTTTTTAATGAGAATTAATAACGTACAATGGATGATAAATAAAGACAGCAATCATGGGTTTAACTATCATGGCATGTCATAAATTATTTTCTAAAGCCTAACAGCAGTCATTTTAATGACAGGAGAATTTAATGTATTTATAAAAATACATTAATAAATTTGGACCTCAAGCACTAGAGCAACTTAGATTATTATTTACTTTTTGTTAGTTTTGCTCTCTTTATGGATAAGCCATCTACTAAATTCTTCCTGCAAAACAGGTCTGCTAAAAATGCAGGCCCAGCTCTAAGCTGGCACATACATCAAGAAACAGTAAGTTTAAATATAGCACAAATCACATGAATAAGTTGAGATTTGTTCACCTAAAAAGGCCAAAAAGCATTCACAGGAAGTGGGATCCAAGTACTGATTTTTCCAAACAAATTCTTCAGTTTCCCAGTGTAGAAACTTAAAAGGTTGAATACAGACATGAAGGCTGGAGCCCACACCGAATGAGCAGAGGTTACTGAAAAGAAAATGTAGACCAGCAAGAACAAGATGAGGTACAATAAACAATTCAGTTCTCACTACTGGTCAAACAGTTGTTTTAACACATTTCCAAACATGGCAAAGACACTGAAATTCAAAGGGAAAGAACGCAAAAGAAATACACTTTTCTCAGGAATTACAATATTTGGGGGAAACCCAACCAACACTGGGGGAGTGAAAAGAAAATAAACCTAAGTTTCCTCCAGACTAAAAATATACTAGGATCTCAGGGGAAAAGCAAATCTAGGTACTACATGTATACTCATAAATTCATCGACATAGCATTTGACATTGTTATTTGGAATCTGCAGACTTGAGCCTCCTACAGACAGGACATACCCCACTTGAGGATTTCACCTCCTGTCTAGATGAAACACTGCTCACAGATCTGAGGCCCATCAGCATCACCTCTGCTTTGTCTTTCAGCTGTGAATTTAGCAGCACTAATCTGGCCATCTAGTCCAGATGTTCAAAAAGCAGCTGCTTTTCAATGCCTTTTGAGAAACCACATCATAAGCCTTCCTCGGACCAAAGAAGAGCAAGCTCAGTGCAGAAAGAACAGCATTGCCAAGATCTGTATAAAGCCAGCAGTTACATCTGCTCTTTGCCACACACCTCATAAATCATTACATGTAATTCTTATAAGGAGACATAAAATGAAATGTGTTCAGAAGAGAATATTTTCCCTCCAAGACTTCCATTGGCACCCGCTGTCACCATCTTCAACACCAGACTGAACTAGGCTCTGAACAGCCACACTGACTCATTCAATGCATTCTCTGTTAATGTCTCTTCCCTCTAATTTCTGTTGCTTGGTAGGATGGGGGAAGCAGCATGTAGAACACTCCAGTAATTGCAGTTATGATACTGCTTTTTTTTTTGCCATCCTACAGCTTGCTTTCTTCCCTCATGTCAGTTTTTTCTATACCCTATAAAATGTATTTATTACTTTGCTCTGGAGGTATCCCAAGGGCAAAAAGTAGGTGGATCAGTACTTATGAATTAGTCTTGGCAGTGCTCTTTTGCCTCCCTGGATCTGGTAGAGAGTCACAACCTCTTTTACAATTCTCTCATTGAGTAGGATGTAAGGAACGATGACTAAACTATGTAGATTTAGTGGTGAACAATTTTTTGACAGGTTTCTCGTTTACTGACAATATCTAGCATCTGAGTACCTCCCAGACTTTACTGCCTCATGACACCACTGCAAAGCAGGGAGGCATGCTATTTCTATTTTATTCATGGGGACTGAAGCTTGAAGATGAGACACTTACAAAGTCAATTAAAGAAAGAGAGATTAATTCTGACACCTTGTCCACTGCATTAAGTACCGAGACCTACAGTTCCCTACTCCATCCAAATTACACAAATGTGAAGTTAAATAGTCTTCCATCTGCATGTATTTGCCACCCACTTACTTCAAATTATCTTATCCAAGTCTATTTTACATTACACCTCCCAAAATATTGTCTTTGCCTGCCATGCTTGGAGTTTCAATGTTGTGATATGTAACTCACACATTTGATTTTGCTGGTTTGGGTTTTTCTCTTTTGCACTTCAGTCTAAGGCTAGAAGGAAACTGCAACTACTGTTTTTTGAAGGGATGTTACAGATGAGTAAAAGTAATTGGAAGTGTCTTAACAGTCTGAGAAACCAGAAGACATGCATACAGAAAAAAACATTAAAACACAACAATGCTCTTCCAAAAGACAAAGTTGGCTATGGGGGGTTTTTTCCCCTGCTTTGTCTTATTTTTTTTTCTTTATTGGATGTATTAAAGCTTATATAATAATCATATTATGGCTTTATAAATTAATACATAATATCTTTTATAGCTTGAAATATCTATAGTTGAGGCATTTAATTTCTTCCATAAATGTCTAGATGCTGACACAATTAGGTTTTGATACATAGATATTTCTGCTTACTGGAAATCTGGTGGCAAAGAGACTCAATATTTTGAATGGGCTCATAAATATATATTGAATTTAATTTTTTAATACACAAAATCTATTTCCATATTGTTTGGTTGGTTTTGTGGCTTCTTGGGAGAACTATTTTCTATAAATATTTTTGTTTTGCACAACTAATTAGTCCATAAATCAGTGCATTCTAATATGGCAGAGATTACCCTCCCGCCAGTGGAGAGCAACTGACTGAATATACTTGCCTTCTTCATAATTCATCTATCATCTCCAATGTCTCTGCATTTTCTTCTGCTGCTTTCAAGCACTGTTTTGCCACTTGTTTTCCCTCTCCCCATTCTTCAAATATATACACCAGTTTAACCAATAAGCATACTTTCTATTCAACACCAGATTTTCCCCGTGTTTCAGGTGCACTGGGCTGACAAAGTTCATAAGTAAACAATAACCAGATAATCCTAGATTAATCAGTTTGATTCTTTAGTGGGAATTTGTACATGTTTTCCATTTTCACATTATTTATAAAAGCCATTTACTAATATTAAAACTGTGCCAACTCTCAAGAATAAGCACATCTCTAGAGCAAGGGAGAGAAAAACTACCAAAGTAAAACTCCTGTAATGTATGTCAAAGACTAATTTACAAGTCAGTTCAGGACAGAAACCATATTAAAAAAAAGCATGAGCACACATGGAGCTTGAAGCACGTATTTTCATAACACTGAAGCCCCCTTTAGTGTATTTTTTCCTTCCTAATCTATAATGCCTACTTCATTTTCCTCAAATGGCTTGCAATGGCTAAGAAGAGGCGAGATGCATGCTATTAGTCACCCAGCCCTTCACAATTTAAAAAAACCAAAACAATAGGAAACAAGCACACACACAATAGGAAACAACCCCAGACAAAACACACATACACACAAAAACAAAAGCTACCAGGCACAACGTTGTCATTATTTCTGCTGACTTCGGTTCCCAAGTGGTAATTCGTGTGGCAATTATTTGGCAGTCTTAGTACAACTGCTAATGGAGCTGCAAACACTGATTAACAAAAGCTATCAATGTTTTTTCCCTAGCTGTCAATCTTAGTAAAGGAAGTGGAATGAAGCCTTTTGCTAGCCTTGCAAAACCAGGCCTCAGAGAAGGGGCAAATAGATTATAAAACGGTATTAGGAAACGCAGCCCCTCAGTGTGAGAGGCAGCTGTTCTGCAGACAATTAGGATTCACTCTTTGAGGACAGACCAGTTTGCATTCATAAATTACTTGCTCCAGAACCCACTAAATGCAAAGGAAAGCCTCACCTTGATTTCAACAAAACAGAATCAGGTATTAAATTCTATTGAAAAATAATTTCAGGAAAGGAAAAAGTAATCCCTTTGGCATTATCTCTCTGATCCTACTATAATCTGCAACATTTGTACAGTTCCATGTACTATTTATTGTGCATTATTCTATTGCAGCACTTAAATTATTCTCATTTGAATGTTTCCACAGACACAGCAGTTCTGGTGATAAATGTCTTAATTTTAAAAGCTGGTCTGCATGGCAGGCACCATTTCTATCCAACAGAGAAAGGAAGTCCCTAGCTGAAGCTGTTTTCACCAACAATTTGTTTGCCAGCAGCATGTTTTCCTGTTTAATCCGTGTTAACATTTTGTTCAGAGTTACCCTAACTGGCCTGTATTCTATCTGATAAACATCTCCTCTTTTCCCTCACAGAAACATTATTTATTTATGACATTATTGTTACAGACAACTAAACAGCCAAGAGGGAAACACATTTGCTTTTCTACAAATACCTGCACATGCTGCTAAACCTCCATCATTCTTCTTATAGAAACATCTGAAATTTGGTAAAAGGCTCCCTAGCATGTCTGGGGTAGCCACTGAGAACCAGGAGCAGGGACAGACGTGCAGCAGTACAAAATCAACAAGGGTTCAGGAGAACTAGAAGAAAATAATGACATTTCAGGTTGTTAGGGTGATATATGAAGCTTTCTCTTTTCTGGTCCAATTTGTCGTTACTCCATGACTAAATGAACTAAATGGATCTGATATAAAATGACCCCAGACCTGGTTTCATTTATGTTCTCAGTCTTTGCCAAGGTAGGAAATAGATACTGTATTATCAAACTTATTAACACCAAATAATCTGTGTTGGAGGTCATGGTGCCCCCCAGGCAGCTTCATGACTGGGGCTGAATTAAGAAGGAAATAGTAAAAATCAAAATTACCAAAGTGCCTGAGAAGCAAATACCCTCAATTTCCCTGTCACTACAGCAGTTAGCACCACACATTGGATCCTTAGTGACAGAAACACATATCCATTTACAAAAGGGACTCAAAGATCTACACCCATTTCTGGAAGGACTCTGAAAGTTATAATGGATCATCAGTTAAGTGTCTACTCTGCACCAGATTGGGACTGGCAGCCTCCCTGTTCCATCCAGGGTCTGTACTTTATCAACATATAAAAATTTAGGGTCTCTACCTGTAGATTTCCCACCATTCTTTTGGTATGATAGTTGTCTCAAAGTGCAAGATTCTTTAGTACATATGTATCTTCATGCTGTGTGACACAGCTCAAGACACAGTGTATATCCTCCATTATTAAATGACATAATCTTGAATCTTCTCACGCTAGGAACAAGTTTTCAGGTACAGAAAGAATAGTCTCTGCTAAAAGGCTCAAGGCAAAGGAGTGAAAAGACAAAATTTGGCAGAACTAGAATGCTTGACTTTTAACAGCAGGACAAAGGCAACCTTTAAAGATGGACTCAACTGTAGGGGGTGTAAAGAAAAATTAAGGGAACCTGTGGAGTCCCTCATCAACAGGATCTGTTTCTTTGATATGGTCCCTTACAGGAAAAAAAAAAAGCTATGGACCCCAGTTATATTACATAAAAGTCAATTAATAATCTTTTCCATCCAAATAGAGTTTTGCTAAATTATGCTGCAGTGTACAAAGACATGATGGCAACAAGCATAAGACAAAATTCTGTGCAAAACCCATGGCCTGTGACAGTATGAACTGTCACTCTAGCCAGAGAAAATAAGTGTGCTGACCTGTGCAACCAAAGCAGCACTTCTCAGAGACTGAGCCTGGGTAGTGCAGGGGAGCCAGCGTATCACCTCTCAGCCAGGGACCACAGGCGCCACCAGCGCTGGCGAGGGGCAGGGCGAGCAAACACTTAGACAGAGGGCAGGTGAAAGGGTCAATAATGCAGACAGCAGAAATAATGATTATTGGCAGATCAAGGCAGGAAACAACTGTACTTTTCAAAAACATCACAAGCATCATTCAGTGATGTAGAAAATTTTTAGTTTAGCCCCTAATTAAATTTTTTTGCTTCCCACCACTGAGAGCAGGTCAGGTTGCTGATTAATATGCTCCACTTGCTAAATGTTTCTCTGCTACATTAGTAGCACCACAGAAGAGGTTTATAAAAAAACTCCAAAAAAACCAACTCCAAGACAACTGCTTCCCCTCCCCAATCTCAAAAAACACATCTTGTTTCTAATACACCTTAGAACTGTCTGAGTTATCTTGCAGCAGGGCTGGGCAAGGCTGATGCGGCGGGCAGAGGTACTGGGGGTGAGGTGACATTTATAAAGCCTTCTTAGAACCATGTGTTGATTGCATTTTCAGACTCATTATTCACATGCCTCCACTCCCAACTGAAGTCACTAGGGCCACTAACTGAAAAAACAACTAGCCAAACTCAAAATCTTTGTACAGGACTCACTGCTCTGCAGGCTTCCTACCTGACTGCAAAACAGGACGGGCTGAGAGTTTTAAATCATTCTAAGGAAAATGAGTATCAAAGCTTTGGGCTTTTGAAAGAACTGTCTGAATTCTTTAGATACTTTTAAAAATCCAATATTTAATCATCATCTTCACTTAGGCACACACAGAGGTATGTATAAATGTAACTGCATACCTAGACAGGCGCCGTACGCTAACCCAGTATTGCTCCTCTCTCAGATTCGCCTGACATCTCGTGGCTACAGGGAGCATAACACCGTCTAACCAGGCATCGGAATACCATCTGGATGCACACGAGCATACTAAAGCCTGTATCATTTAGACAAATACAAAACAGCTCTTAAGCAACGCAAGACAATTATGTCACTCAATTAGATGTGACGTGGCGTCAGCATTATGTTCTGGCAAGACAAGCTGGCATCGAATTGTAACAGCAAACCTCCGTTACAAATAACACAGAGCTCTGGCAAACCGGCCTACAGCAGCTATCTTCCTCAAAACTATATACCTATCCAATCTGAAATAAGAAGTGCCAGGAGTTCTGCAGTTGTTCTTCTGATACTCATGTGTTGCTTTGATTTTTATCACAGGAACCAAACCACCCCTGCTGCAAGAGCAGAACATTAGTCTCATAGACCACACAGAGGAAAAACAAATGTCTGAGAAGACAGGATGATCAATGGGTAACAAAGAAAAGTGGTTTTGCCCATGTGCACAAGCATAGCTGGGTATATGTGTGGCGGGGGAAACGCCCATCCTATGAAGAGCGTCTGCATTTTCTTTTCCTAAGAAAGTTGGTCTGTTGATCCATTTTCAATAAATGTATTTTGAATCTCAGGCAAAGAAAAACAATAATCTTCCTTTTAGGAGGATTTTCTGTGGTGTCTGAAGAGGCTTGACACCTCCTTTCTGGCACGGAGAACAATCGAGCAATAACACAGAGAACATAATTTGTGCGGTTTGATTAGTTTCCACACCAGATGTTCCCACATATATTCACATTTCCCCAACTCTCCCTCTCCAGCCAAGTTTGTGCACAGCTGGTACTTCTGTAGACACCAAAGCTATTGAACAGAGCTATTAGCAGGGGGCTTGACAGTACAGATCCTACCACTCTTCTCTGGGGGCCTGCTCCTGTTGCCACTGAAGCACAGGCATCAAGCTCATTGTCTTCAGAGAGGGACAGAAAAGGTTGCTGGAAAAATTGTTTACTATTCTCTTATACACCTGTATCTTCACCTCTTCCAGCCCATGATTTCCATTTCCTTTTCTTCCTAGTACCATAATGCACCGCAGGCGGTTCAGTGACCAGCTCTGGGTTTTCATTCTTCATGACGTAGATTCCAATGCCAAGCAATTTTCAAAGGAATCATAGCAGATGAAAACTGTTGCTAGTTTGTTAATTAAGTTTTAATGACCATCGTTTTCAAGAAATGGCAGCTACAAAGTTGCATCTCATTAATGGTTGAGTGACTGAATAAACTGGGAAGATGGTTAAGTGTATTCCCAGATGAAAACAACAGTCATAGGTTCAGATAAACTCCCCCAGGACAAGGACTGGCAGGAAAACCAGCATCCAGCTTTCAAATGGCCACATTACAAGAAATTCTAAATTCCTAAATCAGCTTTGAAAAAGGGTTCTTAATATTGAGAGAAATGCTGCCATAGCCTTGGAGCTATGGGGTTTGTTCTAATTGTCCTGGTTGTGAACAAGAAGTTTATTCTAAGGTGCAGGAAGGAAAACTTCACTATCCTTCATAATTTATTAAGAAAGAATTATAAAGGTTATGTATATCTGCATTTCAACTATCTGTGCAAATGTTGCAGCCACTTTGTTTCACAACTTCTCTGTCTTGTTGCAGAAGACACACATGGGATTCTTTCATGAAGGATGCATGCTTTCTTGATGCAAATTAAAGGTGATCTGAGGTGGAAACACGCAGGTGGAAGCACTGCAGTAACAGCTGGGAAGAAACCATTTGCCACGAGGTCTCCTGTGTCTGAGGAACAGTCTTTTCTATGTAGATGATCACTTGGAAAATAAGATTAGAGATGACTGTAGGGCTCTGGTGGCCAGCTGAAAGCTGCTACTCTCCAAAATGGAGATTTCTAAATATTTAGGTGCCAGGTTGGCTAGATTACCTTAGATAACAAAGCTTAAATAAGGAACACTGCTTTTTGAAGACAAGGGATTGCAGGAGCTGGTCAGTAAGAAGTGATTTGACAAGAAGGAATGGTCTGTAGCTACCCCTGAAGTCCCTGTAGAGACAAGATGCATTACTGCATTATACCAATGCAGTATGACTGGGTAAATGCTGACAACAGACTGCTAAAGGACAGCATGGCCTGGGCAGGCACTACAGGGAAGTAGGAAGGTACGTAAAAATAGTCAGAGGTCTCTGGGATACACTTACCTCATGCAGCATAGAGAGATGCAGGAAGGAAGATGAGCAAACCCAACCCTCTTGCTCTGAAAGGGACCAGCTGGTAAGTAGAGGAGCAGTTCAGAACAAAGAGGGCAAGGGGCATCATATGGGTCTCCTGAAGCCTGAAAGGTAAATTATAGGTATAACTTGCTCAGATAACTTGAAATGTCACAACAGTTAAACACTCTCTTTGGTGACTGCTACTCCAGTGTACAAGTTTTGTGTAAAACCAGGCAGAAAATTAAAAGGACCCACAAAGGAAAACAAAATATCCCATCATTTGTCTTCTCCTTGTTGAATGAGGTGAAGAAGGGCAAATCAGCACAGAATTAAAGGCAAACTACGTTGCTAATGATGTCTGAATACTAATCACTGAAAGTAGAATTAACACAGGCATCTGTATCTAGTGCCTGAAATCCCACTTCCTGAACTTTGCTGAGTTCTGCCACTAACTTCTGCAGCCAGAATTTTATCCAGAAAATATATCAAGTCAAACAAGAAAATAAATCAAATAGTAAATCAATCTTTGCCATTAGAATTTTTCTCTTTATAGGGAAATAAAATAGATTTGCACCATATCAGCACAATAGCTTATTCCCCTCCCTCATGCACAGCTGATGCAAGGCCTCATCCTTCTTGTCAGAGGAAACACCTGGGCCTCCTTCACTCTGTTAGTAGAGCCTGATTCTTAAAGCTCCAGAGATGCAGGTACAACATGGGATACCCAGATGCACCTGAATACACTAAAATCTGCACCCTAGGTCCACTGGCACTGAAACAAGACATGGGATATTTTATCATGTTCCACACCATCCTTGAGAGCTAACAAGTTAAAGCTAACATTACATGAGCAGGACAATAGAGTCTAACAAAGCAAAGGAGAATATAATTTGGTCCATTCCCCCCAGTATTCAGAAAGCTTTGTCATCACAAATGCTTAGAGAGACTACACGGCAACCAAATGCTCCCCCTCGCACCCCCTTCAGCAAGCCCACTTCAGTGGTGGTTTTCATACACAGCCATAGGAGGACCTCACTGAACCCAGGAGAGGGCAGATGTTAATTGTAACAAAAAGGTATGGAAGCCAAACTGGAATTTGTTTTGGTTTGGTTTTGTGTGATTAGTTTGGCAGCGCTCCCAACCAGTGTCAACTGGAGGCCGTGCAGCCCCTGACCGCGTGACAAAGACACACGTAGACTTGCCCAGCCTACGTAACCGCCTGTCACCTACCTAGTTATTAGCAGTTGCCCTTAAGCTAATGCATCCTACCTCTTTTTGACAAGACTAATGGCTGGGCTCTGGCAAAGAGTAATTGCCATTTCAATTGAAACTGTTTAAACGTAACAGAAATCAGACATGAAATTAAGTGAAAAATGTAGGAGAGATAACAGAAGTGTGTAACTCTCATTGGAGTATCAGTAGCTTGACTGACCTTACTTTAATTCTATTAGGTATTCAGTGCAGTGTAAGCCACCAAAGCAAATGGAAATGCCCGGAGTGCCCAAGGAGCTTCAATGCTATCCAGAGAACAGCAGTTTGCATTCCCACCAAATATCGAGTTTAATTGCCTAATCCTTTAGTTTACAACTGATCCTAAACTGTCAAACTACTGAAAATACTGCAGCTATGCAGCACAGCAAAACTATGAATAAGGCCATATCCTTCAGGGTCAGCTGCTGTGCTCCTCCAACACACCCTTCCTGGGGAGTAACGAAGAGGGCAGAACAGCAAGTACTGCACAGCCTCTCCTTACAAACATCAGACTTCTGCAGTATGCTATTGTCTCACTTTCAGCAATTGAAATTAAGCTCTCTAAATATTCCAATCAATTACTTTTTGATTTACTGCCTTCCATGGCATTCTCCTCTCTCATTTATTGGTGCACTTGACTTGTATTTCCTACAGGGACATTACGTGCTGGAATTATATATCATTCTTTTAAAATGTCGCTTTCCTTCAGTACGAGTTTAGACTGTACCTTGTGGGGCACCACTAATCTCTTCTCTCCCCAGTCCCAGCAAAGATCTCTGCCTCTGCAGCTAGCAGTTTTTCCCACCACAGCCACGGTTAGAAGTATCTATCAAAAGCTTCCCAGGACTCCTGTCTCCATAGGTCTGCACTAAACATAAAGTAACAGACTTAAACATCTTCCAGCATGTATTTGTAACATAGTAGTGTCAGATTTCCTACATTCAAATGCACTGATTGTAGCCCTTGTCTCCTGCTGAGGTGTAATAGATGCAAGCCCCTGAGTGGACTTTGCCCACAGGTCTGTAGTACTGGGCAGTGCAGACTTTGGGATTGTTCTTCTTACGCTGGTCGCCAGCGAAACAAGTCAGCAGATCCTTGTGCCAGCTGTGGGGCAAATGCACAGTGGAGATACCAGTAGAGCAGCTTTTCACAAACCACTGACACCCCACTTCACTGACCAGCTGTTACTTGTTTTGCAGTAGTTGGAAGGAAGTGTTTTACTAAAAGTGAATTTAAAACAGCCCTTTGGATTCCACCCAACCTTCAAAACACACAGCCAGTGAGGCCCTTTGCTTTGTCAGCATTACTCACACAGGTAACTTTCCTTGCATGCACACAGCTATCACCTCACCCCTCAAATATCTGGCTTTTCTTCAGTAACAGAATTTGCAAGTTCTCTAAATCAATCCAAGATTATTTATTTTGAAGAGAAAGACCTTAAGAAAAGCTTTTAGGACTGTAATCTTGTCACCACATGTATGTGTTTTTCCAACGTATAAATATGGCAAAATATATCTTGAAGTTTAAGTATCATGTTCCTCTTTCTTAAAACAGCAGGAACTAATAAGGAAACCATGCCTACATTGTATTGATAATTCACAAGGCCAAAGAAAGAGACAGGGTGGGGACTTTCTGAAATTTTAATTAAACCTAGGAGAATCAATAAACCCATTTGTTTAGTTCTAGCACCTGCTTTTAGGCGATATCTTCATGCTGCTGCTTGTTTAGTTGTATTAGAAATTACATGATCTGCTCAGCTGCAAAAAGACTATTGATTTGTATTTAAAACCAAGCAAAAGTACTGGCTGTTTACAAGGGATTCAGTTACTGTGAGCCATGTCTGTAAACAGTCACCTGACTCCAGTGTAACATATCAGCATGCCTCAAAGGAAGAAGTGTTCAAGGCCAGGTTGGATGGGGCCCTGGGCAACCTTGTGTAGATCCAGACCTGGAGGTTGGTGGCCCTGCCTGGGGCAGGGGGGTTGGAGCTCTATGATCCATGGGGTCCCTTCCAACCCAGACCAGTCTATGATTCTATGATATACCACACAAAGGAACCACTAAGCCACTTTGTCAGGGAAGAAACTTTCCAAGTCTGACACTGTAAGTAACACAAAAGAGCAAATGTTTTTCAACAGCTCCTAAGAGGAAGATTAGAAAAGGGGAAATAAGAGGAAAATAAAAGAAATTTGATAAATGTGGTCACTTACCATTCATGCAGCTCTCTGCCATATTTTTCTGCTAAATTTCTACTAGAAATTCTCAGGTACGTGCAGAATTCTAAAACTATGAGACCCCTTACCTAGCTAGCAGTGACCAACTACTAACCAGTGAGCTCTCACTGTTCCAAGGCATGCCAGGGAGCAGCACCCACTGGTTAAAAACATCTTGCCACTGAAAGAATAGTCTGCCCTTAACGGTTTCTGCCCATACTAGAGGCAGGAAACACAGCCAATACAGGGGGAATCTTTGCCATTACCCTGGAGAGTTTACAACTTTTTTTCCATGGGACTTAAACAGTGTCTGAGAGTCCTTGTTGCCCATTTCTGCAATACCAGTAGATTACAAGTTCCCAGCAATGTTTATTATGTCTTTAAAAATGAACATCCTCTTGTCTGAGCCTACAGGAACCAGAATATCATAAAGAAATCCTGGTTCCATTCAAGTCAGCAAACTGCCTGAGCCCCTACAGATTTCAATTGTCAGGCTGCATACTTCTGTTC
Organism: Zapornia atra; assembly: GCA_013400835.1. NCBI lineage: Eukaryota > Metazoa > Chordata > Aves > Gruiformes > Rallidae > Zapornia > Zapornia atra. The sequence goes on from VZTU01023055.1 coordinate 131,401, forward strand.
TCCTGGCTAATGCAAGATATTTCTGTGAACAGACCCACAGCTCTTCAGCTCTGGTAACTGCACTTTTTTCACTTGAGTATGTAAGCTTCATTTAAATCTCCTGACTTTGTTACATGTAGGACAGCTGTCTATCATCTTTTGTTACGATGGAAGTAGACAGAGGGTTGCCTTTCTTTTAATTCATAGCACTAACATATTTATAAGGATGACATTAGTTTCCCAGTCTCAAGAATTCAAGAATGGAGAGACAGAGCAGGCTCTTTTCAGCTAGCAGGGCTTTGTTGCTCATCAGGAATATTGTAATGCCTGGGTTTCTTCCGCATTTACTGTTTGAATCATGAACCCCAAGCAAATAACACTCAACAGAGAGGAGGCAGTCACAATTAATGTTCCTCAAACTTTTTTTTTTCCCCCCAGCATATTCTTCATCCTATAGAACTTTGTCAAAAATACCAGGCATCCAAATTCCAAAAAGCAGCTCTCCAGGCATTTCCTTGAATGGACAACAGAGCTTGGTAATAGCAATAGATCTTGATTTTTGGCCTACTTTATTTCTGACACGCTAGGATGATGGTAGCTTTTAGGCTCAGGTTTAGGAATGCTTAGCTCCCACTGCAGGAATTCAAGGTGAGGCCTCTGTGCAACTTTGGGTTTGTACCTTCAACCTCAGCTTTCACACATGCAGTACAAGGACACGGACGTGTTCTTCCCTGTGCACTGGAGAGCAGTTTTCTTAAGATGCAGCTGGAATATCATTTTCTGGACAGTTATTTCATGTGATTGCCAGAGGACTGTGACTTACTCTCAGACATGTCCTAAGGCACCATCACAGTTAAAACTCATGCAGCAGCTGTACAATTCTCAAGTGCACACATTTTGACTGATCCATGTGGCTTCAGTTTGCACCAGGCTGTGTCCTTTTGACAATGAAAGGTCCAGTTACAACTGAACTTACCAGTTCTGGTCAAGCCTGAGCTACTTCTGAGATCGTTGCCTATATTCTACATCCTCCATGGTCTGTGCTTCAGAGATTTCTTTCTGCTTAGAAGCTTAAATATGATTGTAGTGTTATGCTAGAAAGTGTAACAGTGAATTCTGATTTTGAAAAGCATAATCTGATACACTTCAAGCTTAATTCAGTTTAGTTTTTTCTCTCCTTATAACAAGCTATTTTTTTGCATGATCACAATAGACCACTTAACTGGAAGAACTGTAGAAAACATTTTGAAATAATATAAAATCTCTGGAAAGTTCCATTACATGATAAAGTTGTTTAAAATGAACATTCAGTTCTCTCTTACAACAATCTCCCTCCCAGCCTCTCAAGAAGCCCAAACGCAGAGTGTCCCATGAACTCAACATAAGAAAATGCCACCACTGAGTAGGTGATAACAGTGATTCTAACTGGCATCCTCTTCTTATCAAGCATTCAATATAGAGCATTAATATCTTTCCAGATAAATGAAAAAAGCAGTATCTGTGAGAAATTCTCACTTTAAAGGGAAAAAAAAAAGTTTATCTGTGTTTTGCCACTGAATTGGCTACTACCTGTATTCCGTGGGGTCTCTTACATTTTATGTGCACACACCATGTTGTGTTACTGGGTTGGAAAGTGTTCTGAGCTCCTTTAATACATATACTTCAAGTTGAAGTTAATGCTCTACTAAGCATTTTTCACACTTAGACACACACACACAAAACCACAAAACAAAACAAAACCAAGAAGAGTTAAATGCTTCTTGCACTGCTAAGTATAATAAGAAACCACTGCCCAAGGCAAGGTACTCCTTGTGAAAACTTAACACAGGCTGGCAAAAGACCTCTCTGGGAATTGCTTCCTAAAACAGGCATGAGGGGTTGACTGAAGTGTTCTTCTGTTCATGTCCTTAGGGGAACGGGAAGAGGAAGAAAGGAAACAAAAAAGGATAAGAACCCAGGGAAGCAATATACAGGCATAGAAAAAAGCCACAAATGAGACTAAAAGGGTGGGCTTTTTTGAACAGAGTATTCACCAGAAAGCTTGATCTCTGGAGAGAAAGCTGATTGTTGGTCTGGAAAATGGAAAAAATCTGCATACTCTTTGTAAGTATACTAACTGCCCCAATTAAATACATTATTTCCCCCTCTAATTTCTTCTCCTTAAACCAGAAAGATTCTAAATACAGGCTAAACCACACTGACCAGAAAGAATATTCTGTATGCACATGTGAATGCCTACTCTGTAACACCGACTTACCCAGAGCTGTAACTGCAGTTACATGAATATGGGGTAGATAAATGGGGGTTAGAATTTATTAAAAATTAATACATCAGCAGATCAAGTCCCAACATTCTGTCAGCCACTTGAAAGCAGGGTGGAGCTACACAAGGACCCATTAATATGAGTTCCAAAGTAAGCAGCCATGATGACAAGAAGTTCAACCACCATGTCAAAGCTCAGTCTTACATGTAGTGAACCATGTATATGCTCCAAACAGCAGCCTCGTTAACAGGTTCTGGATTGGAACCCAGTTTCATTTTATGAATGAGAGAGGCCAAACTCCAGCGACACAGGAAAGAAGAGTGTCATATCACATGCCAGTTGTTCTTCAAGAACATTCTGTTATGTCATAGGTTTACCATCACTACCTGCAGCCACACATCAGTCTATTAATTATTACTTAATGTCACTATGCTACTAAGTAGTTTGATGAATTCCATTAGTAATCAGAACTGTTCTTGCAATGACTTTTCACAGGGCACTTCTGATGAAGATCCAGAAAAAGAAACCTGGCTTTATTTGCCTTGCTAACTAGATGTTGTTTCTTTTTTGGAGTGCAGCTGTTTTCTGTGCTTATTGATTTATTTCACCAATAACTACAAAATCCTTATGATGATCCAAAAATTTATATTAAATTCAGTTGTGAGACAAACCACTGCATCTCTCTACAGATATTTAGAACAGAGAGGTTTTGGCATGGCATCCTCTCTCACACTGCTATTAGTTATTAATCTATAAAAAGTCAAACAAGAAAAAGATGCTTTCAGACACCAGGCAGAATTAATCTTAGCACTAGCATTCAATCAGTCACGCTGACAGCTCGTTTGCCACTCTCTCTTGTGTAGAGAAATTCCAGTATTAGAATACTTTTGCAAATTCAGCATGAGAACTAAATGAACTGGCATTGGTTTACAAAAATAACGTTTCTGATGATTTGAGGGAAGGATGCTCAAAGCAGAATCATCTCTCTCAGATGTTTCATTTTTCATCTGTTTGGAACCAAGCAAGAAAAGACACAGTTCCTGAGCTGCATTCCATGTTTGTCTTCCCTGCAATCAACGTATGCTCAAGGAAAGTTTTGATGTTGACATCACTGCATCTGTTGCAGCAACAGAATGTTCTATCAAAAATAAACTTATAAACTGTAAAAATGCTGTTTAGATCATGACTCCCACTCTGGACCAACTCTTAAGACTATGGGCTTACACCATTTTTACACTGCTGTGAGCCAATTGCACCTCCCAAAGAAACTATTAATTCATAAACATTCCCTCTGTGCATATTCAACAACCTGCTAGCTCTGCTTTGAATGCTGATCTTATTACCTTTTGGTCTGTGTTTTCCTCTCTATATTGGTATAATATTTCACAGATTATGGCAAACACCAGCAGTTGATTGAAGCACTGCACAGCTGAAAGGCAATTACAGAAAGGT
>VZTU01023060.1:274-28978 GCA_013400835.1 Zapornia atra
TAAGCCCCTGTTTGCACAATTTCCTCTGTTCATCTGTGAAATGTTCCCAGAAGTTGCAGAGTCAGGCAGATGGAGGTTGAAACATACAGAACAGCAATGTGGCTTTTCCTGGGTTAAGGCTTTTGTCCTGCCTCACTAAGTCTGTATGGCTGAGTATAGAAAGCATGTGGTCACTTAGGTCTGATCTGGAGAAGGAGAGGATTTATACTGATGCCCCCTTACAACAGGTCACTAAGGCCTTTGATTTTTATAGTAGGCCTGAAGCTATTACTTCCATAACAATTCCCTTCTTCCAACACTTAAACTATTTTTTCTGGTCAGAAGAAGTGGATGCATTTTCCTTGATTAGGCCAGGTTTGTCAGTGAGTAAACCAATGGGACATTTGCAGGACATTTTCACAGCAGTTTGGAGGAAACTGTTGGAGGGGTCGTAGTTATATACCAATGGTTTAATCTGCACCTTCGTTGCACCACTGCAATTTATTTCAGAAACCACTACAAATGATGCCTGAATCACCAAAGGTAACTGGGGAGAATAACGTGACCATACACACACAGACAGGAAATATATATATATGACCATTAACAAAGCTTTAAAAAAATTAACACTGCAGTACTATTTAGTAGAGAAAAATAAAGTGAAATAAAAGCAATTTCCAATAATGAATTAATTTTTAATTTCCATCATACAGGATAGCTTTGAAAGCAAATGAGACAAATTCAGTAAACAGCACTTCTGACACACCTCCTGTGATTGTCACTGACACTAGTGCCTACTACATCATTTATATCTACGTGGGAGTGGCAGATACCCTGCTTGCCATGGGAATCTTCAGAGGTTTGCCCCTTGTGCATACGCTTATCACAGTGTCTAAAACTCTTCATCAAAAGATGGTACACGCAGTTCTTCATGCACCTATGTCAACATTCAACTCTTGGAAAGCAGGTAACTGACATAAGAACTGATTGACTTGTGTATGGGTTTTATTTCAATCACACAGTTTTCATTCTGTTAAAATATATTGTTGCTTCCCATTTACATTTTTAGTCAAGCTCAGTGTTGAAAGTTTGCCACATAAAGTAAATTTTGAATCTTTTAATGAATCTTGGTTGCACTTTAAGGGTGACATATTTCAGTTGTCAATTGTGATTCTGAAATAATCGCCTTGGAATTTGGAGAAAATGAACTGTTAACTGTTTGAGGCAATAAAACCATAATGACTTCTAATGAATAGACTTTGTCTAATTCTGCAATGGAAAAGATGTAGTCAGCCACATGGTGAGTGACAAGGAGTCAGGTGTGGATGATAAATAGTGCTTTATTTCATGAATAGTCCTACTAAAATGGCATAAAACATCACTTAGTGTGAATAATGGTATGTGTATTCAAATTTGACTCTGAAGTTGATAGAGAGTTCATTACATAACTGGTGCAACAAGTTCCATCTCCTACTGTACATGAAGTTCCTATCCCATATTCTTCTTACTGGTTTGTACTAGATTACAGGAGACACTGGTAAATGACAATGCAACATAGGTTTTCCTTCATTTTCCAGCTATATTCTTAATTCTGTTGTTACCTGGTGATTAATACAGTAATTCTGCTCAGAAGCAAAGAAACTGGTGCACAAACTCATACAAATATTGACCATGTATCTCCAGATACCCTGCTGCGTAAGGGCTACAGTCTGCATGCTTTTTGCCTCTGTTTCTGTCCTGTCTAATTACATTTCTTTGTTTTTATTACCTTTTCCTGGGTTGTTTGGTTTGTTTTTTTTCTGAGATTCCAATAACTGTAAGGTTATGGACTCAAATTCCTCCCTGGAGAAGGAAGCTGTAGCTCCAGTAAACTGAAATGGATTTGCTTGTACTAAAAAAAAAAAGAAAAAAAATCTTGTGCTTATCCTTAGTATTTTGTATTGGGGAAAAGTTGTACATTTTGTTAAAGTAATAAAAGTAGGATTTTTGGGGTGTTAATAGGTCTGACTTCTTTTCTTTTGTTTTTTCTTAATCCATAGGTGGCATGCTTAATAGATTCTCAAAAGATACTGCAATACTGGATGACTTACTTCCACTTACAGTATTCGACTTCATTCAGGTTTGTAGAATCAAAGTTCTAAATTCTGCTGATAGCACTGTAAAGTTTCAGTTGTACATCATGCAAAAGAAATCATATTAAAAGATGAAATAACAACTGGAATTAAATCTCTCTTCCTTTTTTTTCTTTTTTTTCCCAGTCAGTGTATCTGTTTAAGTAACTGCTTCTCTTGTAAGTCAACTTCATTGCTTCTTTTTTGAGTACTTGTCTATATGTGTACCTCCACTGTTCGTGCAAACCAATTCTAGTGCTCAGGCTTGGAAATCTTTTTGCCCTGCAGACCCCTACAGAGCAAATTCCCCTGCTACTGCCCATATTCAACTTCAAAGCTGTAAAGGGTGTTCCTTAGTTTCCTTCAGTTATCTTGGCTCAAGATGAATATTCTTTTCATGATATCCTTAGATTGCATTCAGTCATTTTCATGGCTTTACCTCTTCAGCCTCTTCTATTCTGAGTTTTCTAGCATTGCTTAATTTCCTTCTTCTCTTTTGTTGAATGTATTCTTGTTTTTTCTGTTTATCTTCTGTGGACACTCTTCCAGGTCTGCCTTATTGGGCAGTTTGACCCATGGTGATGTGCTTTCAACTCTCAGTTGGGCAGCTCTCAACTTTTTTTGGTTTGGTTTGGTTTTTTTTTCCCTTCACAAGTTTGACTGCTTGGTTTTGTCTTTTATCCTTTGCATCTTAATGGCTTCCCCTGAATCTCTGGGATTTAAGCCAAGTAACTATTTCTGATAGAGGAGAGCTTTACTACTTTACTATTCCTCTACTCCTTGGAGGAATTTTATACCCCAAGAGTTATAGAATTGAACACTTTTTATTTTTTTGGACAGAAAGGCTTGTTTCCAGAGGATCTTCTGGGAAAATCCATTCATTGCAAAATCTTGAGTTTTGAATGACATCCAATTTATACACAATGAAGAGAACACTGAAGAAATACAGAGATAAAGGCAATTCCAGTGTTTTTCAAGGAGGATACTTTTATTTGCTCCCCATCCTGTGTGTCTGGAGACTGTGGATCGGTGTGAATCCCAGCACTCCTCACTAGTTTTCTACCACTAATGCTTTTCCTCAGCTACAGCTGTTTCCCAGAACATTTGAAAAATAAAAGCAAAAGTTTCCCTGGCCCTCCTGTTCCTCTCTACCTTTATTTAGGAGATATGCAACTTAATCAGTTCAAACATCCTGCTGCACAGATTGGCTGTCTCCGTCTGTGAGTTTGCTTCGCTTTACAACCCCTACCAACATGACAGTCTGCTCAAAAACAAGACCCTTGCCCTGCATCTTTGTTAGTAATTGATAACTGTGGCTCATGACTTTAGAGAGGCCAGTGCAGCTTCACATGGAAAGGTTCAAAGACAGCTCTAAATGAAGATTTACTGGATGAGTAAACATGGAGACATTGAGACTTTCTCTGAATCATTAATGTCGTATTTGTTGTTACCAGGATTCCCTACTGTGTTTTCTGGTGTGGCCATTTTCTTTCTGATATTTTGGATCTTCCATGGGGATGTTATTCCAAAATTATTTTAGTTTCAAACTCTGTTTCAAATTCTCCACAAGAAACTGACTAGATTTTCATGTTTTCAAGGGTAAGGAAAATGGTTAGATTTGGCTTTTCTGTTCTGATACCTTTCAGAGGCTAAGATGTACTCTAATGTTCTGGAGGTTCACCTCTGTCTCCTCAGCCTCAGCTGGAGAGCTACTGGACAGAATGATAGCTGCCCTGTATTTCCAGTTTCTTCTGGTGAAGATCATTGTATCTACCTGTTGTCAATGCTTTTTACTGGTCATCCCTTCTTAAGACATTTCTTCTGATCCTTCATAGTTTCAGAGTTGTTTGGCAGCTTCAGACTTCTGCAGACTCTGCTAATTAACAAAGTCAGATTCCCCTGAAAGATACAGAGAAGTCATAGATATGACTTCCTCCTTCTGTGATGATTATCACAGTCACAGGATGGCTGAATCTGGAAGGGACCTCTGGACCTAGGGCCTGGATCTCTCCAGCCACTCTGCTCAAAGCCTGATCAGCTAGACTAGATTGCCCAGGCCCATGTTGGATTTTGGGTATCTCCAAGGATGGAGACTCCACAATGTCCCTGGGCAACCTGTTCTAGTGTTTGACCATCCTCACAATAAAAAGGCTTTTTGTTTTTTAATGTTTAAATGGAATTTTGTGTATTTCAACTTGTGCCCATTGCCTCTTCTCTTCCTACTGTGTGGCACTGAGAAGAATCTGGCTGAGGTTTATTTGCTTTTCACTAAATACCTATTGGGATTTCTATAAATAGAATATAATTTTAAACATACATACAAATTATAAAAATATGTACATATATACATAAATTTATAATTTATATAAAAACCATAAAATACTTATACAAAATTATAAGAGCTCTCCTCAAACCTTCTCTTAAGCTCAACAATCCTAGCTCTACCAGCTTGTCGTTGCATGTGAGATGCTGCAGTCTCTTTGTCATCTTCAAGACCTTTCACTGGACTCAACTCCAGTACGATTTTATGGGTCATACTGGGGACCCCACTCCAGATGCAGTCTCACTGGTGCTGAAGGGAAGGGAAGGATCATTTTCTTTGATCTTGTGACAATGCTGCCCTTTTCTGACCTCCCTTGCTGCAGGGGTGTATTGCTGCCTCGTGGTCCACCAGGACCTGCAAGACTTTCTATGTGAAGCTACTTCCCAGTCAGTCAGCCTCCAGCCTGTACTGGTGAATGTGGTTACTCCTTCCCAGCTGCAGAGATTTACAGAAAAGGTTAGCTTCTAAATGTACTGGGATGTCTAAATCCAAGCCTTGCAGAGAGATGAAGACATGGTCTCTGCTAGCTTTCGGTTTATGTTTGCATAAATTTGTCCTTCTGACTTCTGAGCTTTTCCCAAGAATTTCATGCAAAAATCTAGAGCTGGTTCTTACTCCCTTTTCTGTAAGACCTAATAGAATGACTCTGGCTAGCTCCTTGTTTAGGAACACTGCAACCTTCTCTGCAGCAGCTGTGGGTATCACAATGTATTTTTTCTTACAACTTTTATAATTATTAGACGTATCAGGGGACCTTCCCTTTTAGGTAGTAGGGCTTTCTATCCAGGTTTAATGAGAGTTCAGGATGAAAGAGGCCAGGGTTATTCTCTAGTCACTGCCATGTACCCAGCTTCCCATAAAAGAAGCAGCAGTATTAACCTTTACATCATCAACAAGACATAGCAACTGTGAAGTTTTCTCTGTCAGCCATCTGACCTCTTGCATCAAGGTATGAATTGTAGCCAGCTAATTATGGCAGTAGCATTGCCACTCATTTTAACATCCATTTCAGCCTTCTACTGGTGCTTACAGTGGCATCATAATTTTTTGGAGATCCTTCATGTAACGTGCTCACCCCTAGGGTTTAATATAGAGCCACTCAAGAGGTTATAGGGAACTCGTTGAACATTTATACCTATGGTTATTACTGGCTTCCATAAATGAAAACTCCCCATTGATTAATGGCTGCTGCAGCCATTGCCACCCTCAACTTCTTCTGACATACTATCTCCACCAAAAGCTGTGTTTTACAAAATGATCACTGAGAGGATCTGGCCTCCATCCCAGGACTGAAAGCTCAGCACATGGGGTCACCACATGGGTTGTGTGAGACCTCTGCTGTCATTCCCCGAGCACATGCCAATATAGCTGGCTTGTGTGTTGGTTTTTGATACTGCCTTTTTAGAGAATGTGTCATAGAATCACAGAATCATAGAATCACTTGGGTTGGAAGAGACCCTTTAGATCACCAAGTCTAATCATAGCTTAACCCTGATTAGTCCACCTCTAGACCAGGTCCTCAAGCACAACATCTACGCGCCTTTTAAATACCTCCAGGGATGATGACTCCATCACCTTCATCTTCTGTTTGACTTTACACTTCTGTTTAGAGTTCATGAGATAACATGAATTTTCATATTCAACTAGTGAAATAACTGTTGGACCATCAGGGAGAATAACATCATAGTGGCAAAATCTGAGTAAATGATGGGAACAGTCACTGTATGATCACATAACCTCAAGCAATTTGCGTGCTGTATAACTTGGCTCAACTGAATGGCTCGTTTGCTTCTTAACAGTTAGATACAAGTGGTACTAAATTCTGCAGTTTGAAGTAATGAGGAAACACAAGTCCATTCTTGCCTTGCTACAGACCAAGTCTGTACGGTCTGAACAAGCATAATACACAAGTGTCACCATTCTTTTGAGAGAAATTAAGAAAATTGTGAGAGAAATCTTTAATTAGTTCAGCTGTTACAGTGTTGTTGGGGTGTTTTTTCATAAACTTTGATGCTGCTGTAGCATTGCTCAGATTTCTGATGAAAACAAAGGGTAGGAACTCCAAAACACACTTACCTGTTCATGAATGATCTCTGACTTCGAGTACTGGGAATGTAAATATTTTCTTGAATTTATATGGATGCAGTAGCAAAAGTACCAACCCTTCTGGGTTTCTTCCTAATGTGAAATGAGTTTTGCTTTCCATCTCTTTCTTTGCTGACTGGTCACCTGTAGTGATTTTTCAATGTGATGGTCATAATTTTCTCCCAACTGTTCATTGGCAGTTGCTGATAAGTTTGCAGCTTGAAGCAGCTGTTTAGTGTGAGAGGTAACATCGTGATACGAAGCAGAGTTTTGTTGTTCTGTGGACACTGATATACTTGATTTTCATTGGATTTAGGTATGAGAAAAAAAAGAGTCAGAGTGCTTAAGCTGCTTCTAGAGTAAACACTAAGGCCTGATTTAGTTAGATCTGTCTGGAGCTACTGAGGATGAGGTCTTATGAGAATGGTGGGTTACACAGATTATGGAATTTGTTCCTTTTGAGTCATCTGTCACCTTAAAACCTTTTTTTCTTTTTTTTTTTTCTCCTTTTTTTCTCCTGAATCTGCTGATTTTCCATATGATGAGTCCTCTTATGACTCATTTCCCTTCTTCTGATCAGGATGAGTAGTAGTGCTGGTTTCTTATGTGAGTTACAGTCCCTCAGAGCAAGTGGTGATGTGCAACTTCCCACTATTTCAGACCCTTGAGAAACCTGCTTCGCCAGCGCCTGCAGGAGATTGGCATTCAGGTCCTGACAGTCTGGCACACCTAGTCCAGACAAGACAGGGACATTGCCATTAGGTTTGGGAAGTGCAAATGGATATTGCAAATGTCACTCTTACAATTTTAACTGGAGAGCAATTGCCTAACTGCCATCAGTTTTGTCTGGCATCATAACTTAGAAGCCTGCAATTCTGGTTGAACTACCAAAACTACTTCTTCTGTCTCTCAGAAAAGGTGGCAGCTTATTCCAACATGTGTGGATGTGGTCTCAGTTGTTCATGATCTTTTCATGGAGGTTTGTTCTCAGCTGCAAATCCTACTTTGATTAGCACTTTATGTTTGTTGAAACAATACGTAGTTGCCATGGGAAGGTGATTCATCACCAATCTCTAGTCTATAAAATGACAAGTTTACTATATCAATAGTATTTTTCTTTCATTCTACAGTTAATACTGATTGTGATTGGCGCTATAACAGTAGTCTCAATATTACAACCCTACATCTTCCTGGCATCAGTGCCTGTGATAGCAGCCTTTATTGTGTTAAGGGCATACTTCCTCCACACTTCTCAGCAGCTGAAACAACTGGAATCTGAAGGTAGGAGCAGCAAAATTGGTAGACTTCTAAATCCACAACAAATCAATTGAGAAGTGATTCACCCTTTCACCTCTTCTTTGCCTTTTCTTTTGCAAGATGCCATTGTCTCTGGGAGCAGAACACGTACCTCCTTAAAGCCAGGGCTGTCACTGGTCCAGCCCTGAGTGCTCTGCTGCCAAAGAACAATGGAGAAAACCTTTTTAAAGCTGGGCTTTATCACCACTGCAGCTGAAAACAAATAACGTTCTGATATACAGTTTTCTTGAGAGTAAATTTAACTTGAAAACGATTGTGGGCAGACTTGGTATGTGCCTTATGAGTTTGTTTCTTTATAAGAAAAATTTAGAATGTATATATCTTGACAGCAAAGAATTCATATTTCTGAATAAGTTATTTGACTGTATTTCCTTCCTCTCTCCCCCTTAAGAGACTTAACGTGTTCTCAGTAAAATGGAAAACTTCATCCTGAAGTGTGGGTTTGCAGATCAGGCACTGTGGTCTGACTTTAAAACAAACTGGCAGATCCTCAGCAGATCAGTCCTGAATCTTAAACACTGATGATCATCTTCCCTTTTACTTAAGTGTAATTCTGAAGTTCCTTGGGTCTAAATATAAATTTCTTTGATGTTCTCAAGGATCCAGCATTGGCTCACCACTTTTTATGCAATGCAAGATCTGCTTAAAATTACCATGTGAGTTCAGTGGCATCCAGAGTATCAATGTACCCTGTCTGTGCTAAAAAACCCCCTCATTTGACGGAGTTATCAGAATTGCAGAAATCCATTTTGCCTTGTGAGGAGCCCCCTTTCTCATGTGGCGTCTTACCGCGGGCCAGGAGCTTTCCCAGGTAGCATGCCGACTATGAAGATTTAATGTCATCCCTTCCTGGCAGCACACTGAATGGCTCTTCAGCCCATTCACTCAAAGGCTGTTGTTGTATATCCTGCACTAGGATTACTTCAGCCACATACTCCAAGAACACGTGTAAATTAAACACCGACAGTAGTCACGCTGCCATGAGTTAGAGCACAGGGCTGTGTATTTGTGTTACAGTGAAGGTACTTGCTTATGGGTGTTTATGATGTTTCTTATTTAAAAACTTTACAGCTCGGAGTCCCATATTCACCCACCTCGTTACGAGCTTAAAGGGGCTGTGGACACTGAGGGCTTTTGGGCGGCAGCCGTATTTTGAGACCTTATTTCACAAAGCCCTGAACCTACACACGGCAAACTGGTTCCTCTACCTGTCAACGCTGCGCTGGTTCCAGATGAGGATAGAAATGATTTTTGTGGTCTTTTTTGTTGCTGTGGCATTCATCTCCATCATAACTACAGGTATGGTAGTGTTACTGGAGTACTGAAATGGAAGTCGTCTCCTGCTGTTTAAAAAGCTGAGCTTCAGTAACTTCTGAGGGAGATAAACCGTTGTAAAGTTTAGCATGCATTGGGGTCACTGATTTGCGTATATCATAATAGCAAACAGTTTCATTAAAATAGAAACGACACTATTACTATCCACAATCTGATGTTGTAGAGGATTAATTGGAAAATAATATCTGAAGGGACAGACCTTTCCTTTTCTTGACTGTAATATGCTGTAAAAATAATCATCTCACGTGTTTTAAACCACATTAACGCAACCACATTAGTGTACTGAAAAGCTTGGATGTTGATTTTCATCTATATAGTTCCAAGTCTTTTTGGGAAATTTAAGTTACTGTTCCTCTCATTTGCAAATGTCTAAGACATGCAAAGTTTTAATGATCTTGTAAAGCCATACCCATAACAGAAATAGTCACCCAGTTCTCGAATTCCCAACCCACTGACCCATTCTCCAATGAGAAGTTTTACAAGTTCCATTCAAAATCCTCTTACAAATGGTGCAGTGCCCTTAGTAAGCCCAGTAGATAAATGAGAATCACTCTATACCTTATATTCTTGTATTTGAAATGCTGCCCACGGCTGGCCAAGCTTAGCCAGTCTCCAACAAGCAGAGGATAGCAGAATAATGTTACCAAAATGTTGGAATAATTCAGTTCTGTGGAAAAACTCAACACGTTTAGCTACAGATTTCTTCAAATACTTCAAATTACTTCAATACACTTTTCTTATGCATGCTTTTTGATTTTGATGCTCAGATGTTATTCTCCCTCTCCCAGATCTGGGGGTGGGGAGGGGTCTGCAGCATCAATACCATGGTCGATGATGAACAAGAATTTCCTGATTTTGTGAAGGAGTTTTTTGGTTCTAAAAATATTCAAATCCCATGTAATCGTACTTGAGTACTGAAACTGAGTTATATAAAAGCATACATTTTATCACAATGCTATTCTCTACGTAAGGAGCTCTTCCTGTGCTTAGATTCCTAGAAAAAAATAGTTTGACCACACCAATACTTTTGTATGACAATATAAGTCTACAGTACTTTTGTTACAAAGGAGACTTCTAGTTCCCCTAAAATTCACAGCGAAACAATACCCCCTGCTGCCCTTCTCTTTTTTTTTTACTTTGTGTGCTTAGCAGTGTGAGGTTCTTTAGGAAAACTGTTTCTTGTATTACTGTTTTTCTGGATATTTTCTTTAGAAGCACTTTCTAAAATCATGAAAATTTATCATCTTGCCACCATTGTAAACTTTACTGTTGTAAGTAATACACCCTTGGAGCAAGAATAAATTCCTTTTCTTAATCTGTCAGCTTCCAGGAGCAATGTTTTGATTTTAATGTTTACTTTTATAATTACTCTGATAACACGAGGTCTATAAGCAAAACAGGAGGAAGTTTCTTGAAGAAAGCCATAGAAGAAATGGAGAAATCATTGAAAGGCAAATTCTCAATTCCATTTAGCACATAGTGGGATTAAAAAATCAACAGTGGAGTAGTTTAAATGCTTATACAGTGTGGTATGAACTCATAGAAGAAAATCCCTGGAAAAATCCCATGTTTGTTACCTGCATCTTTGTGGAACAGTAAGGAGAACATGTCCTCTATTTGTCCAAGAAATGGAAACCTAAAACAGTGCGACTATTCAGAATCCTAAAGTTGTTAGCTATAGTGTTTTAGGAAGATAAAAGTTGTTTCACTGATTCATATGTGTTGGCAACAGAAAATGGAAATAAAGAATGCAGAGTCCTGATTCTGTTTACAGGTTAAATTGTAAGATTTTTTTTTTTTTTCTTCTGCCAAAGCAAGATGAGGGTTTCTAGTGAATTCAGTGCCTGGTGTTTAACTGATGATTAAGCTCTCAGTCCTTTGTATAATTAACAAATCCGTGTTTTCTCCATGAAGAGGAGAGAATGTAAATACCTATTTGAAGATATTCATTCTAACTTTCTGATTTCTATTGGCTTTTTTAATTTGCATATAAATTGAACGTGTTTATCTCTCCGCAGGTGATGGACCAGGTAGAGTTGGCATTATTCTTACTTTAGCTATGAACATCATGGGAACCTTACAGTGGGCAGTAAACTCAAGCATAGATGTGGATAGCTTGGTAAGCATAAAACACACTGTGCTGTGCTTTCTTTTGAGGAATAGCCTTATTTTTTTTGTTATGGGTCCTGAGTGAGTTAGTTTCAGAGTTGGATGTCAGGTGGATGTGTCAGAAAAGCTCCCCTCATACCTTTCATAGCAACCTATTGGCTTTGGCACAGCACAGGGTTTTTGTATGATCAGAAATGTTCCTGGACTGGAAAAGGTGACAGCAAATATTTGCATTTGAGGATTCAGAGTGCAGATGTAGCTGTGATGAAAAAACTTCAAAAAGGCTCAGACCTGGGGTTTTTTTTTTTATGATTATATACTTCACTAAGGTATATAATATACCTTGGTCTACTATGGTTTTGCACAGCAAATCATAACAGATGCTATTGAACTCTTCCACGCAAAATCAATAGCGATTTAAAAGTTTGTCCAAGGCTTCCCTGGGGGTCTTTTTCTGGCTTTGAGCAAAACAAATTCTGACATAAGGCTTTGGCATTGTACATGTTTACCACTTTAATTTGCATAGTTACTCCATTAGTTAGGATTGGTTTAGATGCAGGGTTTTTCACAAGGATAGCTTATCACCTATTTTTTGAGATAATGAGAAGCATACGGGAAACTTATGAAATAATATGTTTGTTCTTACAGTTTACATCATGCTGTAGCTTAAATATTCCTAATTATCTGAAAGGACTTGTCATTAAAAAGAATATAATTGGGGCAGACAGTGACAGTAAAGGAATATTTGCCAGTTGGATGTATATTTTTTTAAATAAGTGGCTCAACCACCCTCATCCTGAAGGAAATCCTTAAGAGCCCCAAAACTGGGAATTAGCCACTTACAACATCTAATCTGTTGTTTACACATGTGACTGGTGATAGCCCAGAAAGCTGACTGCCACTCAGGGACACATTTTTTCCCCCTATCCACCAGTTGTTGTATGCTGACCCTTTGCTTATTAGGACAGCCTGTCTTGAAGGGCAAGCACTCTGTGAACGGGCTACTTTGCCCTAAAGGCAAGACACACCAAAACACAGTTGTATGGCTGATAATGAAGTAAAACGTGTCGCTGGTGAGGCATGACAGCAACCTCAACATTCAGTCAGCTCTCATTTTCAAACTCCATCTTAGCCCTGTAAGGCACAATGTGACCACGTTGAGTAACAATCTGCATAAGAATGATATCATGCACATATTATAAAGCTTAATACAAACTGAAGGTGTTTCACAAGAGCAAGAGCAAGTCTTACTGCAGGATTTAGGGGGTACCTGACAGACTAGTGTTTTAGTAAAGATCTTGCCTTTTTTAAAAATACATTGGTGTTAAAATATCATAGCAGTAAGGAAGTTACTTTTCCCTGAAAATAAGTCTAAAGTTGCTTTAGAGGTTTGTGACTAATTTTTATTATGACAAATTCCTCTACTGGCGCACTGGTTATATTATATCATATTATATTAATTATATTATACTATATTATATTATATCGTATCATATTATATTATATAGCATTATATTATATGAATTATATCATATAATATAATACTATACAATATATTATGTATTGTGTATATTATATATATTATATAATATACATTATATGCTATATGCAATCTATTATATAATATACAGTATATTATATTACATTACATTACATTACATTATATTGTACTATATTATAGAAAGCTTTCTAAGGTGCATCAAGTTATAGATGGATCCTCTGGACTTCTCTGAGCAGCAGATAGCTGCCTACCTTTCTAGGTATCCCAGGTGTCCAACTAATGGGTGCTGACAGCATGGTTTTCCTGACATCCAAAAGCTGCTTCTGTGCACAAGTAAATAAGAATACCTTCATGGTTTCAAGATAATAAAACTGCTGCACTGGGTGATGCAGACATATTATTTTCCATTCTTCGCATTCTCTACATTTAGCACTTTTCTCCTTAAAGTCTTTTTCAATTACTTAGTTACAGGTATCCTGCAAAGGCTTCTGTGTGTGCCCGACTACTTAGTCTATTTGGTTATCCCCTATTTTTCTCTCAAGGGGTACTCTGAAGCACCCCACAATTTACTAGAAATGACACATCTCCACAGGTCTCCAGTTACAGATATGCACGCGTCGCTCTAGATGACATCACTCTTGCCCTTCCTTGAGCAGCTGTGACATCCATGCTTGCTCAACAAGCCTGTACATAAGCATGCCTGAGCATATGGTGTGTTTGTAGGTAGAAATCTTTGGTTGTTAGATAAGCTGGAGCTTTCTGCAGACGGTTGGAACCCACGTTCAAAGGCATTAGCTGCTATAGTTAGTTAGTATGTAACATCAATCCCATACTGAGTTGTTTTGCAAGATATGTAAGGTACAGGACACTGGTGAAATAAATGCAAGCAAAAGGGCAGGAAGGGAACAGACCAGGGAAGCAGGATCATGTAAAGAAGGAAAAAAATGTACCAGAAGGAATGCTGGCCAAACAGGTGGGTAGGTGGCAAATTTGAGTTTATTCCACACAGTCTGCTCCTTGAGCTTTCTGTGGCACTGGTATACATATTGAAGAGACCTGAGTTTCCAGGTCGGGTTTTGGCCTTACATACACAGATACTGTCTTTGAAGTAATTTCTGTTGAACTGGTTTGGCTTTAACAGAAAAATCCCCATTGTCTTTTAATACCCCATAATAGTTTTGGCATTTTGTTCTCTACAGCTCCAATACTTTATCTGCTCTGGGTTGGTTTTTTTTTGCCCCCTTTTCTTTTTTTTCAAACATGTGTGGTCACTCTGACAGCTATCCATTGTTTCTTTTAAAGCAACCAGTTAGGCTAGATTTATCTTTGCACTTTGATCATTTCTGCTAATATCCATTTACCTGGTTTTCAGTCTTTTTCTTATCCCTCAGTCTTGTAGTATTTTTAATGTTTTTCTTTCAGAAGGAAATATAAAATAAGTTTTCCAGTAAGTGCTGCTTTCACAGTTAAGCACTGGCAAGTCCCAGTGGGCTGTTTTAATGCTCTATAACCTCCTCCTTCACTGATGTGTATCCTGTAGCAGCAGCACTATAACTGGGAAGGACAATTCCTTTTACTAGGGAAAGAGAAGGTGCCATGCTTTTACTGTTGCCAGTTATTTATGTAAGAAGATATAAAAAGACTGCCCCCCCAAATAAAAGAAAAAAAGAAGATATTAAAACTACATTTGCTAAACCTCACTGTGCCCCAGCCCATACATCAGGGATGCGGAAGAACTAAAGTTGGTAGAGAAGGGGACCAAGCTAAAAGTAGACCTATGAAAAATAATGGTGCCTTTACATCTGGTTTTTACACTCTTATTTTCCCATGCTGTTTCTCCTTTAACCTGTTCAATGGTAGGTTTCTTTGCTTGTTTTGGTTTGGTTTGGTTTGGTTTTTAACTAGGTCTATATAGCTTTTTACTGCCACCAGCAGAAAACCTGAGAACACTGTTCGTTTCCAAAGTTTAAGCAGACTAGATATGTGACTGGAAAATCCTCATCAGAATGGCTGTCCTCAAAGTGAGGTGTTGGTCATCTGGAAGGGAACAGAATTGAGAAAAAACTGTTAGAACTGTTAGAACATTTGTTTTTCTGCCTGCAAAGTGGTGTGAGAAAAAGGAAAAAAAAAAAAGAAAAATCAGTTCAGGTTTGATGTGAACTAAATATTTCATTTTTGCAATTTGGAAGAGGAGCAGATGTCCTATATGTGCACCCAAAATATAACAGCAGAAGATGTGGGACCTCAGTAAAACCATATGGTCCGCCTGGTCTGACCCAGTTTTTGCAGTGACTTAATGCACAAGGTTGTTGGTTATTTTTTTTAGCAACAGGAGCCACTGGACCAACCTCTCAGAGGATGTCTCAGTTGCACAACATGCTTCCCAGACAGCAGGTTTTTGAGGCAGCAGCATCTCACAACGTGGTCATTGAGTACTATACATGTCTGGTCTGGAAAGGGTACCTGTTCTCCTTCTAGCAGAAGAGAACATAGGGCCTGATGAAATTAATTGCATTTGAATACTTGTAAAAGAATGACTTCTACTTTCTGGAAATATATGTTACATAATTATATTACGAATTCTCCTTCAACATTCAGAAGAGTTTAAGTGATATTAATGAGAAAGTAAATTAAAGAATTTTCAATGTTATTAAAATCTCAGTAAAATACAATTAGGCAAGGCTAAAAATATTCATATAAAAATAGACATTTTTAGATGAAAGTAGTAAATATACTCCTTTATTCTACAGCATTAGAGAATGTGAATATAGCAGGCACGTTGCTGATGGGAATAATGGATAAGAAGCTTGCTGTCACCTACACTATACCTGTCATTATGAATGACAGAAAATTTCTACCTGTGAGAGGAAGAATTAATATCTTTGTAAAATGTTGCTGACATTCATGCTAGATTTCTGCCCAGATCTAAATCATAATGCAAATTACAGAACTAGGAAAGCATCCTTCTGAATTGATTTAGAGTATTAAGTTGTCTAAAAGATCTGCCTGTGCTTTGTGACTGATAAATCTGTCAGGGAAGCTGGAACAGATATTAAATTTTCTGTTGTAAGGAAAGGCTCTTTGTCCAGCTGGCTTCATAGCGGATTTTAGCTAACATATAATGGTAGGATCTCTTGGGCAATTACAGGTAATCCCTGCCTGTGCAAATGTTCACAGGTCCTGAAGTCAAGAAAGACCTTGATTTCTGAAGCAGTTATATTTCTAAAAAGATAAGATTTCTGAAAAGAAATGTTCCATCAAACACTGATTAAAATAAATTCATTGTGGGGATTTACTAAAGACAGTTGGACAGGAAGAAAATTGTCAGTCCAGTCCAAGGTCTTCCTGTTTGTATCACCAAAATGAGATGACATTTATACATCATGGTGATGATCACCATGCCTTTCCATCTTCCAGGGGGTTGAAGTGGAAATTGCAATCGGTGTGCCCTGGGTGTTATCATACTTTTCAAAGCTTCTGTCACAGTTGTGTTTCGAGGTGCTGAGATGTAAGCAATTACCCCATAGTTTCCTTGCATTATATAAATATATTTGCTTCCACACTGAAAATCCACCCGACGGTATTTCAATCTGGACAAAAAAGGGGGGGAAGGAATGGTAATATATTGAACAGAGTAATTTTGCAGAAGGAATTACAAAAGCAGTCTAGCAGGATCAAAGGTGTACAAAGGGTTTTCCATAAAGGCACTAAAAGCAGAGATATTACTGGGAATACAGATTAGAGAACAATCAGTAATAGCAAGGCTCAGACATTCCTGGATGCAGTAGCTATGAAAGTGTCTATCTTTATTTATTTTATTAAGTAATTGCTGGCCAATAAGAATTGACCCTATTTTATAGTTTGTTCTTGTTGTTACAAAGGTCACACTTTGGTAAAATGAGGAATCTAGTTAGTTGGTCTAAGGCGGTTAGGGGCTTGAACGTAGACTAAGGTCACATCTTCAGATGAGTGGCTGAAATTTGTTTCCTGCATAGGAGGAGATAAAAACAGTATGAAATTTTGGAGCCTCTAGGGCTACCAGAATGAGCAAAGTACTCCAAAAGTATATTAGAAATGACAGCCTCCACAGAATGGATTAGCTAACCAAAGCAAGCTATGGATTGGAGGTCAAAAAGCAGATAGAGAAGAGAGACTTGAAAAAATCAGAGTTAGACTTGCAAACGGCCCAAATTCTGTGTGGATACTTGATCGGTAAAAGGACAGTGTTTAGGCTGAAAGTGCAGCAGAAGGTAGAAATAAGATTTACAAAATCTGAGATGGAAATTCTATGCAAAAACCAGCCTAGCTGTAGGCACATAACCGAAGCTTCTAGTAAGAATCCTGATCCCACTATATTTCCTGTCCAGTCCATGCAGGGACACATACACCACCCATGAATCAGTCCATCTAAAAATCAGTCTTTGACTAACGATGATTAGGTACTGCAGTTGGGCATTTCAGTTAAACATGTGAAACTGGGCTGGAACAATGCCTTCCCATGCATGCAGACCAGGTGGAACCAGATATCCCTTCTTGGGGTTCAGGGATGACTGTCTGAGAAGCTGGACATCTGGTAATGATCACTTCAAATGAATCTACCAAGCTGGCTGTGGCGGTGGAGGGTGATAGAATAACAACTGTCACTTTTGGGTAGGAAGGAGAAATGGGAACTCATTCATGCCACCATCAGTTTGTTAAGTCTGATGGCAGCAGTCTTTAAAAACTAATTTGAAGAAGTAATTAAAGGCACAGTGCTTACACAGTCAATTCACCCAGGTTTGCTGACATTAGGGTTGTGCCAGGCTAACCTGGTAACTGTGTCCAATGATTTATTTTCCAGACAAAGGTAACATAGTAGATCCATTTGTCTTCAGGAAAGCACTGGCTGTGGCTCTGTTTCAGAAATTATATAAATGAAGGAGATCAGGATTATTGCAAGAACTGTAAACTAGTTAATGAGTTGGGCAGAAAGGAAATGGTATTAAGCTGTAAGCATTAAGCTGTAGGGAGGCTACTCAACAAAGATTAGATTTGTGACTGAGCTCATTTTAATCTTTTTTTAATGCTCTCAACAAAGAAAAAAAAATTGTGCTGAAGAAATCTGCCAAAGGCAGAGAGCTGAAAGACAATGTTAGCATGAAGGATGCTGGGAGCTGAAAGGTATTAGGTGACCTCAAATGGCTGATATAAAATAGATTTCAGTAGCCAAACTGCAGGCTTAAATTTAGGGTCTGCTAAGAATAACCTCTCATGTAAGTAAGGATCTCCTTGGTTAGAAATGGCTAAGATTGAGGAAAGCTTGGCTGGCCACCCTGATCAGAGGGTGACTGTAAGACTGTGAGGAAAGAGCATATGATCCTAGGATGTGTTAATCAAGGTGTTCCTAATATAGACAGGAAAGTATCATGCCTTCGTACCATGTCCCTGGGAAACATCATCCAAAATGCTGTGTACGCTGTGGTCAGACAGGAAAGATTAATTTGGACTGGGATGTTTGCAGATGGAGAACATATGTTAAGAAAGAAGCTTAAACCTGGATTTTCTTTAGTCTCGGGGAGCAAAGGGTGACTGGATCTAAGGTAGCCCTCCATAAATTAATGGGAAAAGCAGCTGGGAAAGAGAACTGTTTAGAATTTAATTAATTTCCAAGAAGAAATTAGTCCATAAACATTAAAATATATTTTCTGACCATCTAAGCAGCAAAGTTCTAGTGAAGGAGATTAATTAACTATTTATTAATTGAACCTTGAGCCATTACAAATAAAAAATCAAAATCAAGAGGATCCCCCCATGTTCCTTTGAAAACTGACTGACCCCTACAAGCGACTTCTGCCTGATGTTCATGAACTGCAGGACTTGATTATTTCACCTATTATATAAAATTACAGATAGAAAATTAATTATAATGGAACTTCCTACTAGATTTTTTGTAAAAACTGTAGGTAATTGCTCACAAATACTCAGATGTTAATCTGATGCTTGTTCCCCTTTACTTGATGCTACTGCATTACATCTTTCAAATTCCACACAGTCTGCTGATATTTGGTGATCAGTCATTATTCAAGGGACTTCAGCTTTTGGGTGGGACAACCCCCTGCAGGAGGAAGGAGTTGAAGACTCCAAGGCTGCTTTGATGATCACACTCTGTTTTCAGAAATACAGGTCACCTGCAGTTTTCCAAATACATTTTTAAAGCTAGAAAGAGCGGTTGTGTCCATTGAAAAAGGCAGTGAGGGGAATCACATGTCAAACCAATGCAGGACAAGAGCAAACAAATCCAAAGCTCTATACAAGAAGTATTCTACCATTGAAAATTGTATCATGGCATAACTTAAACTGAAAATAGAGACTCACTGTTCTGTCTGGGAATTAGGAATAATTTGACTTCATTTGTTTTGATAGCTAAGAAGTATTAATTACAATTAGAATACCATTTGTTTTGATTCCCAGATGCGGTCTGTTGGACGAATATTTAAATTCATTGACATGCCAACAGAAGAGACGAGCAGCTTTAAGCCACAGAAGAACAACCAGCTTTCAGATGCCCTTGTAATTGAAAACATGCATGTGAAGAAAGAGAAGAACTGGCCATCCGGGGGCCAAATGGCTGTGA
Organism: Zapornia atra; assembly: GCA_013400835.1. Classification (NCBI taxonomy): domain Eukaryota; kingdom Metazoa; phylum Chordata; class Aves; order Gruiformes; family Rallidae; genus Zapornia; species Zapornia atra. The sequence goes on from VZTU01023060.1 coordinate 19,648, forward strand.
AGGACCTTACGGCCAAATACAGCGAAGGAGGAGCTGCTGTGTTAGAAAACATCTCCTTTTCAATAAGTTCAGGGCAGAGGGTGAGACGCTGTTTTCTTGTGTTTAATCTGACTTCTGTTAAGCTTCGCTACAGAGGTGGCATTATAAACCTATTCATTCACTGAAGTGTAAGCTACACCCAGTAAGGTTTTGTAAATATGAAATTGTCAGAAAACAAAGTAAGCATCTGAAGGCCCTAGGAACAGAAATGCCTTGTGTCTCCTCTTAAAAGAGTTCCTCTGTACCATTAGTGGCTACAAGCAAAAAAATAAAAGGCACAGGGAACCTGCCTCAGTTATCCTAGAAATCTTGAGGCTATGTACACCTCAGTGAAGCACGGTGGGGGTGTTTGCTAGCCATGGGGAGCAGAATATACCCATAAAATACGTATGCATCAGTTCCCCAAGTAGCATTCCCATGCCTGAAGTCATGCAGCTTTTCCTCCCCGGGAGAGAGGGAAGCTTGCTGGTGAGCACAGGTGCTGGGGGCAGCCTGACCCAGGTGGAGCAGGGCACGAAAGAATACTGTCCCCTCTGCCAAGGGTAACGCACCGCTGGCTCCGGCAGCCGGAGGGTGGAGGTGCCGTCTCGCCCGTTCCATGAGGGCTCTATGTCACCCTGAATTATTATGTAACAAACCATAAACAGCTCTATTCTTTAGAAGATTGACACAGAACCTATAATTAGGGTTGCGTTCAAGAAAGAGCTTTGGTTTCAGGACAGCAATTAGAGGTTTAACACTTTGCTTCAAGTTCATGCTGAAGGACTGTCCTTGGTAGGGCGGGAAGAAAACCTTGTGGGGCTTCCTGAGCAGGAGCCACAGGGATGAAGAGGACATTTTTAACACTCCCATGTAGATAAGAAAACAGGTTCAGTGACAGCTCACTGACCTTGCCATGAGGCAGCTCCTTGCCCCTGGTTTGGATAACATCAGTCTCTGCTGGGTTTAGTGGATCTGTCTTCGTTGATATGAACTGAATGTTTCATCTACTAAGTATGAGGGCACCAACGTTTTGAAACTGGGGGGTCTGACTTCCTGTAGCACCGTCCTGAAACTGCTCTGCCTTTGGAAGAGAGGCACCTGTGATTCCTGGAGCGTGGAGGTGCAGGTGTCGCTGCAATCTGGTGAATTTACATCCTGGAAAATCCCTTGAAGCAATGAAAGATACTTTTGTACTCTACAGAGAGGGAGCAGAGCAATTAAAACAAAGACCCTTTTTTCAATGGCTACGATATAAGAACTCCATCCAACTTTGGTGATGAACCCTGGACTCAGAGGTAGCACTTCCAGAATTGGAGAGTGCTTCTTAAACCAGAGAGGATTTGTCTCTGCCCCGTAGGGAAGCGTGTGTAAATCAAGCAGAAAGGGAGAGAGATCTCCTCTGCTGAGGTGGTCGATGGGACCTACAGTAGTCATCTAGTCCAACTGCCTGGCCAATTCGGAGCTGAACAAAAGTTAAAGCACAACATTAAGGGGATTGTCTGAATGCCTCTTAAACACTGACAGGCTTGGGGGATCTGCTACCTCTCTAGGAAGCCTGTTCCAGTGCTTGGCCACCCTCTCAGTAAAGTAATACTTCCTAACATCAAGTCTAAGCCTCCCCTGGTGCAGCTTTGAATTGTTCCCATGTATCTTGTCACTGGATACCGGGGAGAAGAGATCAGTACCCTTCTTTCCAGTTCCTCTCCTCAAGAACCTGTAGAGAGTAATGAAGACATTGACTATCCTGTTGAGAGCCATTCGGATTGTTCTCCACTGCTGAGATCTCAAAGTGTTTCTGCTTTGGTGTGTGGTTAATACATGAGCTGTATTAAGTGTTTGCTTTTGTGATTTGCACTGCAGGTGGGCCTTTTAGGGAGAACTGGCTCAGGAAAAAGCACTTTACTTTTTGCATTTTTAAGACTGCTGAATACAGAAGGGGATATCCAGATTGATGGGGTCTCTTGGAACACGGTCAGCGTGCAGCAATGGAGAAAGGCATTTGGAGTGATTCCTCAGGTAATGAGATTATTGTATATTTGCGTGCCTTTGGTTTCATTTGTTCTATACCCATGAGTACATAGTTACCTGCAAGCTGGAAGTTAATAATTTTCTGCTGAGCAATAGTAACAAATCACAAAGATTTTGTGACAGGAAGAGTGGGAGGGAGGGAGGGATGGAATGGTTCACAGCAAGCTCTACTTTTTGAGGGGTTTCTATGCCACTCACACAAATTCTGCCCTTCTGGCAATGGGAAGGTAGAGCACACGCAGACGGGAGTGTTCGTAGCCTGCCTACCCCTGCACCTCTGGAACAGTTTGCATGTTGATGCAAAATAAGATAGTGCCAGCTGAAATAAAAAATACAATCAGGGGTATTCTCAGCTATTGTTTTCCAAAGCCCTACAGCACATACTATGGTTAACGTGGATACTACCTGTTGCCTGTTTTCTCTGACAGGCCAGGAGCAGATTTACCGCTTTTTGTATTTTACTAGAATCACAGCATCACAGAATCGTAGGGGTTGGAAGGGACCTCGAGAGATCATCGGGTCCAACCCCCCTGCCAAAGCAGCTCCCTAGGACATATCACTCAGATAGGCGTCCAGACGAGACTTGAATATCTCCAGAGAAGGAGACTCCACCACCTCCCTGGGCAGCCTGTCCCAGGGCTCTGTCACCCTCACTGTGAAAAAGTTCTTCCGCATGTTGGTGCGGAACTTCCTGTGCTCCAGTTTACAGCCGTTGCCCCTTGTCCTATCCCCACAGACCACTGAAAAGGGGCTGGCTGATTCCCCCTGCATCCCCTGCTTAAGATAATTATAGACTTTAATTAGGTCCCCCCTTAGTCTTTTCTTCTCAAGGCTGAAGAGTCCCAACTTACTCAGCCTGTCCTCATAGGGGAGATGCTCCAGGCCCCTAATCATCTTCGTAGCCCTAGCTATGTAGCCCTAGGCCACTAGCTGATCCCCAACTTGGACTTGTCACTCTGTTAGCTGTCACCTCTCATTACTGGATTGTGGTGCATGTCTAATGGAGCACTCGATGTTGTTTGCACTTGTGGCACATGGGAAGTAATAACTTTCGGGGTAAAAAGGGAAAGCAGGTCCTCACACGGGTTTAGGCACCCTAATACTTTCAACTGGAACAAGAAAAATAGTCAAAGGAGGAGCAAACAATTTAACCTCGGGCTTCTGTGTCCCTTGCCAATGTCCTAGCAGAACCAGTGTTCTACCTTAGTTACAGCTCTGGAGTATCTGTCTCAAAAACTAACATCATTGGCTGCATGCAGTGACCCTAAAAAGTGATCAAACACTGTTGAAGTAGGAATGAAAACTGATGGAAGTAACTGCATAGTTTCAGTGCTACGTGTTCTATTTTTGTTGCTGAAAGCTCTCAGGCCTTTCCAAGAACGCTGGTACATGAGTAACATGTAGTGACCTTCTCTTCTTTGAAAGTTATATGCTGGATAGTTCCTCAGCTGCTAAACATACTCAGAAACGTTCATTCCTTTGGGAATCTCCTGAGTGTGGCAGAATAATTCAAATAACAGTTGACTGCAGTCTTACCAATGAGTCACTTGTGGTATCGGGAGGCAGACAGGCACCAGTTGGGGACCAGCCCCACACTGAGAGGGGGCATGCAACCCCTCCACCTTTATCCATCCTTGAGGGGTGGCTGCTACTGACAGCCTGGCTGGGTCACACGCTGCCTGCTGAGCTGAGGCTTGCTTGGCAAGCTGCCCTTTGGTAGCTGACCTGTCTTCACCCTTTCTGTCCTCTCTTCAACATTGTCATGTCTATCCATTCCTGTAAACTCTGATTCCTTTGCTATTGCTGGTTTGGTTCTGCAGCATGATTGTTGGCTGCAAACACGGAAAAAGTCACCCCTTCGGATCGAGGCAGCAGTGCAGTGCCCTGCAAATGCAGCTGCATCTGTGCAGTTTGGAGGATGGGTATGTTACACAGCTGTCCTCCAAAGGATAGCTGGATAGGATGAAGGATGCTTTTACCAGCATAAGCTGGGAAATTTTCTTGATACAGGGATACAGCCCCATGTAACTTTCTGTATTGGAAGGGGCTTCCCTGTCTCTCCCATCCTTTTGTTCTCAGCTCTTTCTTCCTTTGGAATGTGACTGCCCAGCAGGGTTTCTGCTTTCCATTTCTCATTGTCCTTGGGAATGCAAGGACTGAGGAGAAAACCAAATGCTTGATAACAAGTAGTCTCCTTGTCCCAGTAGAAAATATGATTAATAATTCTCATAGCTGAGTACTCACCATAGAGACACTGATGGTATAGAAAACATCATTCTGCAACCGTCAGCAAAAAGTGAGAGGCATTTATTACACAAGTGGTGTGACTTGCCCTTCTGCTAGTGAGGTGCAGTTAGTTCAATGTTAAAATTACCTATTTAGTTCAGTTTGGAATATGTGGCTCTGTGCCAGAAAATCTCAGCCCTCCATTCTCTGGAAGGTCACGGGAGTTGCCAGGCTGTTTGCGTGCTTCAGCTGCAGGTCCTGCCCCAGAGCCTTGCCAAAGAACTGCACATTATGCCTCAGAAGTTCCCACAGTCAGAACGAAATGAAGTTTCCAACAGCCCTTTCCCAGCAGGGAAGAGAAATGGCATATGCCACCCTGCCTTTCCTGGCACAACAAAGGGAGCTTTTAGTTCTTTGCTGTTCACCTATGTCTTCAGAATGGGGGGAAAAAAGTTGCCTTTCCTTTCCTGGAAGGCTGGCCTATAGGAACATGTGGGTATTTGCTGTCTCTAGGAGAGGCTTCAGTAGCAAAAGAAGAATGGAGCTCTACGTGAGTCATGCTTCCTCATGAAAACTTTCCAACACTCTCCTTCTCTTCCTTACCCCTAAATTTCCCAGCTCAGAAGAAAAGAAGCACTTCTCCACTGTGGGAACCTCACTGATGTGCCCCTGCATAGCACACACAGTGTCCTAACACACAGCCCTCTGCTCTGCGCAGGCCGGCGATGCTGGAGTGGCCCACAGGGTGGTCAGGGATCATGAGAAGCCAGAGCAAAGGCAAAAACCTGTTCCTTTCAGTATCTCAAACCCAGCTGTCAGCACGTTGCAGTGGCATGAAGGGCTAACCCATACACATCCCGTTTCCTGGAGCACCCACAAGGAAGTTCCTTCCCGCATCCCCTCACCGGCTGGTGCCACTGGAGCACAGCCTGACCACAGCGCTGCTCCCACAGGATGTTTGTCATTCTCATGCAAAGCAACTACTCCAGCCATAGCAGGCTGTTTGAACTACAATCACCGCCCATCATCCTTGGACTTTCTGGGCAGCCCTTTCTGATGCTGCTTCTGCATCTTGTCCCCACCACATTTCCAGGGGGAGGGCATCCAGACACATCTGGTTTCAGCACAATGAAGCTATTATGCATATGGGCCATCATGCAGGTTGCATCCTGAAGTATTTAATGGAGTCAGATTGAGAAAATCCCTTCAGAAATTTGGTTTACAATAGACTACAAGAGACCTGCAGCAAATTTTCCAATAACATAAATGAGGGAAAACCTGAGACCTGTTAAGGTGCTGTTAGCTCAAAGGAAGGGGATGACTTCTGGCATCCTCTTGAGTGTTGTTCCTCTGCATCCTGGCCAGTCTCACACCATTGTCTATGTGCAGATACTCCATATAGAGATAAAATCAAGCTTAGCATGGAGAACGAGAGAATTACGGTCTGTGGGACTGCCAGCTGACCAAAAAAAAAATATAAATCAAATCACTTTTGCTCTTTTGTTTTACTTAAGAAGTGAAATTTTGTAACTTTTATCTTTGCAGTTCCAATTTTTCAGTAGCTATCTCACTTTGTTCCTATCTGTCTGTCTGCAGCACTGCCTCTCATACCCTTCAGGGCTGATCACTTTTGGACAGGGTGGTGGCTCTTTTGCAGCATGCCAGGGCTCCTCCTGCTCCCTTCTGAGCAGTGCTGCTCTCCAGAGGTGCTCCTGCAGAGGGTCCTGCAGAGGCTGGGTTCCTGCAGGGCATCCCCAGGAGTCAGCATCACCGTACCAGGGAGCATCTGCTGCACCATACCCATGCACAGAGCACCCGGGGACATTAATTACTGCTTCTTTCAGGCAGTATATAGGCTGTTTTATGCATCATGGGCCCAGTGTTGCCAGGAGCACAGCACTTGTGTTTACCAGTAAGCTCTGTGGAAGGCAGAGATGTTCGTATCTTCAGAGAAGAAAGTTGCAATGGTCCCAAAAAGGTTGCAGAAGGTCTTCATTGCCCTCATGCACTTATTCTCATCTGCAAATAGTTTCATGTCGATATAGAGTCCTTAAAAGACACTTTTGAAACCAAAACCTCTAACTCTGCACCTAATGCAGCATTCATACAGCAATTTGATTTTCTTTCATGTTGATATTGTTGCCATAATGTATATGAAGCAGAGGAGGCGACATGGAGGTCGTATTGTTGTTACTCTGAACTGCTCTGGAGCGTGGAGCTAGTGCCTGGTTCCAGCTGATGTTGCATTTGTTCTCCAGCTCTGGAGCGTATGGGAACAAGGGCCCATGGGTCTTGCTGAGGACCTGCACACACTTTGTCTCTTCTTGCAACAGCAGCTGCTCACAGCCTGGATACTCTCACTCCTTAGCAGTGTCCTGTCTACTCATCCTCTACTCTTCTGTATGTGTTTCCTTAGTGTTGGGGCTTAACCCCAGCTGGCAACTAAAGCCCCACGCAGCTGCTCGCTAACTCCTCCCTGCTGGGATGAGGGAGTGAATCAGGAGGGTAAACCTGAGGAGACTCATGGGTTGACATAAAGACAGTGTAATAGGTAAAGTAAAAGCCATGCACACAAGCAAAGCAAAACCAGGAATTCATTCCCCACTTCCTATGGGCAGGCAGGTGTTCAGCCATCCCCAGGAGAGCAGGGCTCTGTCACGTGTAACGGTCACTTGGGAAGACAAGCACCAGCACTCTGAACGTCCCCCTTCCTTCTTCCTCCTTCTTCCCCCAGTTTTATATGCCAAGCATGACATCATATGGTGTGGGATATCCCTTTGGTCTATTGAGGTCAGCTGTCCTGGCTGTGTCCCTTCCCACTCCTTGTGCACCCCCAGCCTCCTTGCTGGTGGGGTGGTGTGAGGAGCAGAAGAGGCCTCGGCTCTGTGCAACCGCCGTTCAGCTGTGATGACAACATCCCTGTGTTGCCAACACTTGTCATCACAAATCCCAAACACAGCCCTGTACTGGCCACTATGAAGAAAATTAACTCTATCCCAGCCAAACCCAGCACTCTTAGGTACTCCTGGGTCTTGGTTCTCCACCTAACACTTAAACCACTTTGGAAACCTACTGCCACAACCTGGGTGCATCCCATGCTGTAACCACTATGGAGAGGCTCTAGCCACTGAGGGGGATTAATACCCTTCAGCGGGGTTGATTTACAATGTTTGGGGTGGTCAGAACATAAACATCACCATATTTATATTCCTGAGTGTTTTGCTTGTGGGTGGATGTCAGGTCTGAGAAGGTATTTGTCATGTGATCACACCCATTATCATCCTGTGTGAATTTGAACAAGTGACCAAGAAGGAAATGGTTCCAGATTTGCTGCCCGTCTCCCTAAGCCATCTGTTCCCCCTTCCAACGCTCTCCTTATTTCTACTTCTTCACTATTACTTCACACAAGTCCATGGGATTAATTTTTGGGTTTTTTCACTTTAGACTTTTGACTTTTAAGATTTTTTTTTGGGGGGTGGGGTGTCTACTTCTTTTTAAGTGGTCTCTAACCTGCCCAAGTGACTCAAAAGGTATTTACTCAAGTGAACCCTATGTGGTTTCTAATGAGCTGGGAGGAAGGAGGTGTTGAAACAGAGAGAGAAGTACCAGAACTCAGGACAATGAAATATTTACCTTGGGTTGGAGGGGTGGGGGGAAGGTACTTAATGGGAATAGCTTGCTTTTTTGCACTTCAGCAGGAATGTAATTCAGCCCTATCTTCTTTAAAACTGGTTTGTTCAGTTAACTATTCTTTACCCCTGAGCACTGAAAATACCTACTCCATTAGTTAAACACATGTTGCTCGGAGTGTGAGCAAATCAACCTCTGACACTTTCCATGGCCTTATTATTTCCACCACACCCACTGCTTGGAAAATCCTAATCCTGGTGCGAATCCCTTGCCCTGCTCTACAACGCCTAACGGGTACAGGGCATGTGGAAAGGGCTGTGCTGTACTTTGCCAAAGCATTCATTGGTGTTATCAGTCATGGGTATAAAAGAGAGACTCTGTGCTTGCCCCTAGTCTCTACTGAAAGTGCTTCACTGGCTTTTGACTGTGTGCACCTCCACCTCTGCTGCAGCTCGGTTGGTGTGTCTCTGGCCGTGGGGTGCAGGTGTTTCACCCCACTGACCATCCCGCTGATGCTGCCTTTATCCTCTGGTCTCTTGAATTGGGTGCTTCCTTCTCTCTTGCACCAAGTAAGTTATTGGAAATGGCTTGGATACCTTAATTAAGGAAATCAATTATTGAAATTTACACTATTCTGCCACGTTTGAACTTCTAATTAATCATAATTAAATTATTGATGTAAATGTGGGTATAAATCACTTTGAAACCTGATGAGAAAAATGCCAAGTTCCCAGGCTACGTCAGATGGAAATTGTGGTAGACTGGCCAAGCTCTGGGAACGCTCTTGCTAAGTCAGTTCTCTGCCACTTTCTGCTAGTACAGCTAGTCCTTCGCTGCTTTCGGTAGCATTTGGCTACCAAGACTCTGAGAAATTATGTGGCTGTGAATCACTGGCATTTCAAGGCACTTTTCTCTAAATAAATATTACCTTTAGGAAGACAAAAGAGAAGAAAATAATTGTCTCAAGCCTTCCCCCTTGGTATTTGTTCCGTACGTAGGAGGAAAGAACAAGCAAGTGGTAGTATTTCTCAACAAGGTACTTTTACATACTTTGAGAGCAAGTTCTCCCTGCTAGGAGCAGCAGGTACCTCGCAGCAGAGACAGCAGCAGCTTGGTTATGTCCCTTAAGAAATGTTGTGCAACCTCAGCGTCCCTTGAGGAACCTCATTACCCCCAGCATCTGGCACGCCCACCCCATGTAAAAAGAGATTAAACAAATATTTAATTTTGCCTGAGTCATTGTTTCTCGAGCTACCACATGTGCATCTGAGGGATGTTGGCTTAAATCTGCTTGCCTAGGCTGATGAGGAAAGCAGCAATGAGTAGTGAACTTCAGCACGAGAGGGATGCGCTGTCAGTGCCGGCAAATGGGCGTCCGCTCCATCTTGGGTGATGGAAGGGAGGCCTGGGGCAGAGCAGGGAGAGA
>VZTU01023062.1:116-15278 GCA_013400835.1 Zapornia atra
TCTCTCTCTCTCTCTCTCTCTCATCTCTGTCTCTGTCCCTCTTCAAGGGGTGCAAGTGCAGCCAGAGGCTTGCTCCAATGCAGGTCACAGCATCTTCTGTATGTCTCCACCTGCTCCAGTGTGGGACCTCTCCACAGGCTGCAGGTAGGGTCTCATTCTTTTCCATGGGCTGTGGGGGTAAACCCGCTCCACCATGGGTTTCTCTATGGGCTTCAGGGGCATCTTTCTCTCCAGCACCTGGGGCACCTCTTCCCCCTTCACTGACCTTGGCGTCTGCACAGTTTTCTTTTCACTCAGCTCTCTGGTGACAAAATGCAGCTGCTTGTGCAGGTTTTTTTCCTCTGAAATGTGATTCCCAGAGGTGCTGTGACCATCCCTGATGGGCTCAGCCTTGGTCAACAATGACTCCGGCCTTGAGCCGACTGGTGTTTAGTCTCTGGGACCTGCAGAGAACTTCTGGCTGCTTCTTGCAGAAGTCACCCCTGCAGCCCCCCTGCCACTTCCCCACCAAATCCCAGTCACTCAAAACTACAACACTACTACATATTTTACATTGCTGATATATTGTAAATCAACCAACTTTGTATGTTGTTTTACAATACTTTAATCAAGTAGATTAAAGAACTTCTGCACATCTGAAAGTCAGGCACAAATTTATATTTCTTGGAATCCAAAATCATTTATGTGTCACTGTTCCACTTCCTCCTAAAATCTTTAATATAATGCATATACCTTTAAAAATTTTTTTCACCACTGTCAGGCTGGTCATCATGAGGACACAGGAAATCTGGTCAGGGTTTTTCAAGTAATCCTGATAGTCTTTGAAAATGCCAAGTCAAAGTAGACAGAACAGGAGAAAAAACCACCTTTCCTCAGAAATTAGGCAGCCACTAGAGGAATGGGAAACAAGGAGAAGCACAATGGCTTGTATATTAAATTTCAAAATATAGTGGAAAGCTGTATGCATATTTTTTCTATGCCTTTCCCCATCATTACTTTTTTCCTGACCCACACATAGTAATTTGTCTTTAACTTTTTTCTGTTAATACTCTGAATTCTGAGGAGGAGAAAAATTGCTACAGTTTTCATCCTGAGACTAACTTAGAGTAATGTTGTGTCTCAGTGAGATGCTGCATTGCTAGATCTTACAGCTACGATGTAATAGTCATTGGAAGTACTCTGCATATGCATTTAAAAATCTGAGCTGAACTTGGGTACAACCTAAAATGGATAAATTGTCTTATATACGTTATACAACATTTCATGGTTATGATTTATAACCAAGAGAACATATCACAGTACAAGTAAAAATATAACTTACTAGGCTTGCACATTTTCAAATTCATTAGTTACCTAATACTCTGTATTTTATATTTCAAGATTTGTATATTTAATAAAATACAAATCTTTAACAGATCAGAAGTGGGCTATAATGGTGTCTTACATGGAAACATAGCCATGTATTACTTTTATGTGGAAAATTCAGTATGAAATCCACTGTGCAAAAATTTGTATTTAAGCCTGATTTGTTGGCTACTTCTGTTCTTTAGAATACTTAGAGACCTCTAATCATAAATAAATCACAAGATATATTTCAGTCTTAAAGAAATGCATATGAAATATCTGAATAATCCATAATGTGATTTATTTTTCATAGAGAAATCAAAATTAACATCAACTCACAGGTATATTTCAGCATAGGTATAATGAACAAAAGAAAGCTCGGAGGTAAAACAGATTGTTTAATAGAAGTTTTGAGATTTAGAGAGTACATTAACTACTGTTTTATATTTGAGGAAACAAAAAAAACCCCACAACTTTCTTCAGGCTGCTTTTTTTTTCTCATACATTACCTTATATGAAGCATTGTTCTGGGGGAATTGAAATACTGCGAAGTTTTCACAGATAGCTTTACTGTGACCTAACTAAACCTTTCTAGCAAAGGGACTGCCACTGTTGCTGATTGCTCTTGGAAGAATGATAGGATGTTGGGGCATGGGAAGCAGAGCAGGAAGGCACGCACCAAGGCCAAGTCCCGCTCATCACGGGCTGGGCTGCAGCTTCCCAGGGCCACGTGCACCTGCTACTGTACAAGGGCAACTACTTGGAGCAGGTGGGTGCCCACGCCCAGGTGTACCTGGTAGCTTTGCTGGAGTACTTAATGGCCAAGATCCTGGACCTGGCAGGAAATGCGGCCCGTGACAAGAAGACGTGCATCATCCACTGGCACCTGCAGCTGGCCATCTGCAATGACGAGGAGGTCAACAAACTGCTGGACAAGGTGATGATCGCACAGGACGGGGTGCTGCCCAACATCCAGGCTGTGCTGCTGCCCAAGAAGACTGACAGCCACAAGGCTAAAGCTAAGTAAATGTCAACAGAAACGCAGCACATTGTTTCTTCCTGATAATTCAAAGGCTATTTTCAGAACCATAATTTCTTTTATTATTATTATCATTATTTCCCCCACGGCTCAGTTCTGGGTCCAGTTTTGTTCAAGACCTTTATCAATGACCTGGATGAAGGGATTGAATGTTTGCTCAATAATTTTGCAGAGGACACTAAACTGGGAGGAAGTTTTGACCTGCTTCAGGGTAGTGAGGCTCTTCAAAGGGATCTGAACAGATTGGGCCAATGGGCTGAGACCAATAGGATGAGGTTTAACAATGCCAAGTTTAAAGGGCTGCACATGGGACATAGCAACCCCATGCAGCACTATAGGCTTGGGGGAGACTGGCTGGACAGCTGTCAGGCAGAGAAGGACCCGAGGGTGTTGGTTGACTGCAGGCTGAACATGAGTCAGCAGCATGCCCAGATGTCCAGGAAGGCCAACAGAAGCCTGGCTTGTATCAAAAATAGAGTGGCCAGTAGGTCTAGGGAAGTGACTGTGCTCCTGCATTCAGCATTGGTGAGGCCACACCTAAAGTACTGTGTCTAGTTCTGGGCTCCTCACCATAACAAGGACATCGAGGTCCTAGAGCGAGTCTAGAGAAGGGCAACCAGGCTGGTGAAGGGGCTGGAGGGCAAATCATATGAGGAAAGGCTGAGGGAGCTGGGGATGTTCAGCCTGGAGAAGAGAAGGTTGAGGGGAGACCTTATCATGGCCTACAACTACCTGCAAAGAAGTTGTAGAGAGGTGGGCAATTGTCTCTTCACCCAAGTGACAGGGGATAAGACAAGGGGAAAAGGCACAAAGCTGTACCAGAGCAGATTCAGATTAGCTGTTAGGAAAAAGAAAATTACTGAAAGAGTTGTCAGGGCCTGGAACAGGCTGCCCAGAAAGGTGGTTGAGTCACCATCCCTGGATGGGTTTAAAAAAAGGGTAGATCAAGTACTTAGGGAAATGGTTTAGCATAGGACAAGAATGGTTGGATTTGATGATCTTAAAGGTCTTTTCCAACCTTGTAATTCTGTGATTCTATGTCTAATTTTAGTAAATGGTGCACTTTTGTTAAGTGTATTGTCATTTTACTTAGTCCTTAGGAGTGACTAATGGTCTACTTTGATGTGACCATATCCAAGAACTACAGCATGAGCCTGTGAGAGAAAAAAAATATGTTGATAACAATCACAAACAAAATGTAAACTTAACAGCTCTCTTTAAAAATCCCTTTTAAAATAAAAGTTATTACAGGAATATATGAGTGTTCAAAACACAAATATGGGTTACCAACATTTCTTTCCTGCAGTTGAAGCACATAAATTCAAAATATTTTATTTTTATAATAAAATTACAGTTAAAAGTAATCTAGTTACATTGAAATTTATGTTTTGTTCTAGAAACACTGTACCTTTTCAGATTTAGGGATGGAGAAAGAATTACCCTGTATTCAACACACTCTTCCTAGCATGCTTTCACTTTTAAAATTTTTTTCCTAGAGTGATAAACAGTTTCAAAACTTGATTCAGTAACTTGAAAAAAGACTTAAATTAAAGTAAGGCAATTTATTTGTGGGAATTATCTTGTCCTTTAAAAGATACCTGAATACCTATAATATGAACCAGTATATATTGTTACAAAGCCTTGACTGTCTGTGAGATGTCAACAAAAACAGGTTGTCTCAACTCCATAAAGAGGCAAATCACGTTAATAGATTTGTGGCAGGTCAGAGAAGTGTTTTGGTTTTCTTCTTCCTTTGTTTCACTTGAAATTTTACAGAAAACTCTTGCAGGTAGATATTCATATATTTTGGTCTTTTTCAATATGTATTTATTATTTTTGTCATACAAAATCGTGTCTGTAACAGATGATCGCAGAAAAACAGTGAAAGCTGGAGAAAGGGGTATCATCAGAATTATGGCTGGAGAAATGAAAACAATTTAACTATGTGAAAACAAAAGATATAGAATTGCTACATGATGTGCAGTGCTCTGTTCCTTCCAGCAGATAATTTGCATTGAATAAAGATCTAGTAACATTCTTCTTACCCTTCCACCATGCAAGTAAACTCCATTAAAAAAACCAACCAACCAAAACAAAACAAAAAACCCAAACACACAAAGAACCTCATCAAAATTGTAGGCTATGACAGACAACAATTTTTTATGAACCACTTGAGAATTATGACTACATTACAAAAGCCAACAGTCATGACTACAATAAGTTAATAAAAAGACACATAAAACATGATCTTATTACAGGAAACTTTTAACAGGATTTTAGGCACTGCATTAAATACTATCAAGAACCAATATATTAAATGATGTAGACATAAGTCTTTAAAAATTCTAAAGGTCATTTTGTATTGTTGCTTGATTTGTATGAATAAAAATACATATGATACAAATTGATATGCACTAGAATGTTTTGTGATTGCTAATAACGTGCTACTCAATTGACTGGGAAGAAAACAAAGGGGTTATATATTCTTTTATGATTACATATTTTTGTAACATTTTACATTTTTCCTTCGTTTAATCTGTAGAATTTAAAGATAACACATCCTTCTGCATAAGGTCACATTGCAAAAAGGTTTCATAACAAGTGGACCTTGACTACTCTATATGCCTGTCAAAATCAGGCATTGGTTCATTACTGAGAAGGTTCACTCATTGCTCCAGTGAAAAGATATTAATGTTTTTTTCTATTAAAGAAACCAAAATTTGTTGTATATACAAAGAGACTAGCCAGGAATTACCCTGTAAAACTGTAGGGCAATGCTTTCCATTCATTCCACATACAAACTTCCATTAAAATTAGAAACAGCATTTCAGTTGCTGGATCTTGCTGCCTGTTGCAGACTGAAAGTCTAAAAGGTATGTTCTATATTCATTCTGTGTGCGAAATTGCCACAGATGTCAGCAGAAGAAAACAAATGCGTTTAGGATTTGCCCCACTGGTATAGTAAGTCAGACTAGTAATTCATTTAGAAATGAACCCAGGCCCTTGAGCATCTGTGGAGTTAAGACAAGGGCAACTTTCTTGTAACCTTAGGAAAGAAACTAACCCCTATCTTCAGCTTATGCAGATGCTTGTATTTTTCTTCCCTCCCTAAGCATAGTCACACTTTCACTTTAGTTCAAATGCCACATATTTGTCTCAGAGGGATACAAATGGACTAAGCATACACAATATACCTGTGAAATAATAGGCAGTAGAACTGAGAAAAGAGCATTCTCCTCTCCTAGCTGTTACCTCATGTCTTCAAAGCTCACTAATATTTCCCAAATGACAGCACAAAATGCAGCTAATGAGAATTAATGTCTGCCACAACAGAAATAAGTACCATTAAACAGAGTCCTATTTTTCTTCCCTCTTTGATGATGCTCTGAGGAGCTTATCATTGTTTAAACAGTACAGAAAATCTTGGAACTTACTTGTAGGAATATGCTTATGTGCACAAACAGATTAAAACTTTAAAAGTTGACATTCTTTAGCTATTTTATCCAAATGTTTTATCATTGCCCAAATCTCAACCATACATTTTCTATTAGTTGACCCTGATTAGCAGTCTTTTCTACAGCCACATGCGAGAGTCAAATTTTCAATTTGAGTTATAAGTGGCAAAGAATTTTGGTCTGTTTTTCACTGAGACTGTGTCATGTGATTGATCTCATACTACCTGACTGAAGGAGAAACAAAATAAATTAAATGAGAATGGATATATTTAGATAAAAGAATGGCAATAATACAGTTTGGTAGGGAAAAAGAATTGTCAAGAAAATATTCAACTCACATGGCTTGAAAACTATTCCTCTGCATTTGAGAAACATCCAAGAACTTAAAGTATAAAGCTGTTCTCAATTTTTATTTCAGAGTTAAATGTTCTCAGTTCCACAGAGATATCCAAATGCTTTACTAAGCATCAGATCTGGAATCATATCTTTGAATTGCTGAACTTTATTAAACTCTTCTCATAAAAAAACCCACAACTGCATCTGAAAAAAGGCAATGAAAAAACCCCAACAACGCACTGCTCACCCCACCACCTCCACCCCTCCCAAATAAAACCCCACCAACTAAAAAACTCCACTTGACACTGGGATGGCAGAATTTACTTAATAATATAAAAGCAAATATCACAATAGTACTGAGGTGTAGTTATACAATACTACTAATCATTCTGGTTTACGTAGGAAATAATTAATCTGAAGTAGAATGAAATTGTGGTTGCCATGGTTTGTTGCAAAAACAATAGACTGTGGTTACTTTAAATGCTCTGATAAAATTTGTAAGCTTGCCAGGTAGGCTGCAGATACTGAGTCAGTTGTCATAATGCTAATGAAATTTTAATGAAACTTTTAAACTATCTCACATAACCAGATGGGCTGGGATTGTATTTTAAAAACTATTGTTCCTGCTGTTGCTTTCTGTAAAGCCAATATGGCAAAGTGACATGCCCTTTGGTGCTTTTATGCTTTCTTCAAGAATACAAAAATAAAATAAAATCTGTGAATGAAAGAGCTTCTCAAAGATACAAGTAAGTAATATTTCCTCTGAAATATTCTAATTTAACAGGAAACACCTATCTAGGGGCAGCATTTAAAATAACCATATACTGTCCAATAAAATTATTGTCTCTTTAAAATTATGTCTTTCTTCACAAACACAAATATACTTCCTGTACAGATTATAAAGAACAGTAATATTTTCAAATGAGATATTATAAGTTTGTATACTGAAGCTAATATATATATTGAATATGTGCTGAGTATATGGTCAAATATATATTAAAAGATACACTTAGTATACACTAAGAGTATTGTCCTGGTTCTGGCCAGGCCACGGTTGACCTCCCCAGTCAGCCAACACATGTGAGCTGAGTCAGCCCAGGTGAGCTGAGTTAGCTGGAGCTGTATTCCACATCACCTGACACCACTTGACCATAAAAGCAGCTGGTTGGGAAAGTATAAATGTAGTGTATCTTGTAGTATATATATGAACATATACTCAGTACATATTCAGATAGTGTATCTTTTCAAAATTGCTCCAGAACCACTCTATATCATTTTTATATAAATACCTCTCAACAATTAAATCTTTTAAATAAAGTAGATATATAAAATAAAAGTTCTGACAAGAGGATCACCTCCTTCAACCTGCTGGACACACTCCTCTTGATGCACCCCAGGATCCCATTGGCCCTCTTAGCCACCAGGGCACACTGCTGGCTCATGGCCAACCTGTCATCTACCAGGACCCCCATGTCCTTCTCCACAGAGCTCTTCTCCAGCCGGTCATCCCCCAGCCTGTACTGATACAAGTGGTTATTCCTTCCCAGCTGCAAGACTCTACACTTGCTTTTGTTGAACCTCATTAGGTTTCTCCCTGCCCAGCTCTCCAGCCTGTCCAGGTCTCGCTGGATGGCAGCGCAGTGTTCCTGCGTGTCAGCCACCCCTCCCAGCTTTGTATCATCGGCACTTGCTGAGGGTAGATGCTATTCCCTCATCAAGGTCATCAATGGAGATATTAAACATAATAGGCATTAACATAAATAGAATATTACATGTGAGATGAAGTATACTTATGACTAAATAGTTCCTTGGAAAGGTACCTATATGTCTGGGGATGAATGAAGTGCTACCTTCATCAGAGTAGTCTAGAAACCTCCTGGGAAATCTGTATCAGTTCAGATACAACCTGCTAGAAAATAGAGTCACAAATTTAAGGTGCTCAGAGTCTAATATTGCAGCACAGTGGTCCATTTCATATCACTTCAAGTCTGTATAGTATGTAATTATTGGTAAAAAAAATATTCATCATCATCATCTTATTTTTCTTGTTATTGTCGTTGTTGTTGATATTATAGTAGTAGTAATATAAAACAAAAACTATTCAAACAAGTCAGGACAGCAGCATTTTTCCTCCATAAATAATAATGCCTACTTATCACTATGTGTTAGATCTTTGAAGTCATGTGATATCAGAAACCAAGGAAGGCCATTCCAATTTTTATAAGTATGTAGATCTGACAGCATGTTTAATCAAATATTATACTACTGTACTAAGCTTAATAAGCTTGCAAGTTACTGTAAACCTTTTTTAAGGACTATACTTGTAGGAAAATTTGTGGCTAAACAAACTTTAGAGATTTTCTTTTGAACAAGTACGATGCTGTTGTATCTGTAATAGCTACATGGCTACAAGTTCAAAAAAATGCTGTTTAGTAAATTTGATGTCTGTGGCTGCCTTTAATGTGTTACCAGGAGAGCTAATAGAACTTTTTATCAAACAGATCTCAGCTTCTTCAACTTACTCCCTGCTACTGTCTTTGCTAATTATTTTTGTCCTGTCCTGATGGTATCTGGTATAACACCAAATGGTCAGTCTTATGAAAACTTTCCAGCATGTGGACCAAGATTCTCTCAACACATGCTAACCTTTTAGTGGTTAGTGAGGTATCACCCATACACTAGGAAGAATCTCAGGGTAACCCTATTAGACTGCGAAAAATAAAATTTTCCATTCCACCTCTGTATTTTAATTTCAGCATTAATACATTCAATCTGGAGATCAAACTCAGTAGAGTAGTGGTGTTTTACAAAACCATGGTTCAACATGAATGAAGTTAAGAATTTCATATTTATTCAGATTGAAGATGGAGCAGTAGATGGAACATCGAGATTACGAACGGAACAAAGACATTCACAACCGTTATAACAAATCTGGAAGTTTGAAGTAATTTTGTTATGGTTTGTTGCGATTTTTTGTTCTACACAGTAAAAATATCCTTAAGTGGACAGAAGTGTTGTCATGTCATCATCTATTCCTTGCTTTTCAAATGAGCATTCAAGATCTTTTTCTTAGGGATTTTTTTTTCCTCTTCTTCAATGTTCTAAGTTTGAGAAATAGAGTTAACATCACAGATTACTTAGACATTTTCTTGGTGAAGAAAGCATGTTAGACGTGGTTTGTTAGACTAGTTTATCAAGAGAAAGTTGACCTGCAGAAACAAGTTCGGAAGTTGTTTCTGAAAGAGATGGTGGTCACAGCTTTCCTACATCTTATGAAAATGAGTTCTCAAGTATGCACACAATTCCCTCAAATCAGCCTCTTAAAGCAACATAATGACACTGTGATTCACCAAAATTACCCTTCCCCTCAAGATTTTTTGATAAATATTAATAAACGTTATATAAGTAAATATGAAAAACTCAGTTTTGTTTTCACTTCTGCAGTTTTAATTACTCACTTATAGGCTTCTTGAGTACCTAATGAAAACACTGTGCTTCATAACCTATTGTAAGTTTGCCCTTATTAAAGATATTATCCAGTGTCTTCTCCTTATATTGTTGTTGTTTTAGAAAATGAATGTAGTAATGAATAAAACTATCTTTATCAGTTCATAGTCCTTTCAATGTCTCTAATACTTTGTTTCAGTTTATATTTAATTTCCATCTCTATTCAGCTAACTAATAATTGTCTTTTGTTAAGCATGAATGTATTTTCAATCTATACTCAGCCAGACAGATATTTAATTTTAATTTGCATGTAAAGCCGCCTATGATTTCTGAAAAGCCTTCTTGAAGAAAAATTAATAACTACATGTTTTATTTTGGACAGAAATACAACATGGGTGAGTAATACTTGCTAGAGGAATTGAAAACTACTTCAGCACTGGCCATATGGTCATCTGATCACCTGAAGTAATTTGCTTACTCATTACTTTTCCTAGATAAGTTACTTTTCCTGTTCAGAGACTTCATTTCCCTATTTCCTGCTCAGGGTATGGTCAATAGACATAAGAAGCAGCCTGTAATTATGGTAACAAGTACAAGAAAGCCTTTATCACTTTTCCTTCAGCTCAGCTTTCTCTTTTCTTTCTCTGTGTTCCCATAACACATTGAAGGATTACTTGGCAAATTCTGTGGAATGAAAATCAAAATGGACAGCATCCAGCAAAGAAAAAATTCTCCCCTTATACTTCTCTTCTGATCCCAAAACTCATTGTAAATTAGGGAAACAAATATCAGCATATATTAAAAAAGAAATAGAAAAAGAAATAAAAGAAATAAGAAACTTGAAATAGAAACTTTAGTGATCAACATTTGTCTAGGTGAGACCTGAAAAGCACCTTAGCCATCAAGCACATATGATACAACTTCCTTTATTTTTATTTTTTTCTCTTTTTTTCTCTGTTCCTGCTCTTATTAAAATCCCTGTGCATGGATAGTGAGATTTAAGACCTGATTCTGTGCCCTCAAAGGCATCCATTCTGTGGTTGTTTTTTTTCATTTATATTAATAAGATTTTGTATGGATTCTGTCTTAATATAATTTGGGTTTACAGATGTTCTTATAATAGCTTGCTAATATTATTAGAGCTGAGAAAAACAGGCCCAATTTACAGAGGTAACATAGAGTGAGCTGGAATAGACACAGGGTTTTGAAAATATGTAGAATCATAGCATCAAAGAATAGTTTGTGTTGGAAGAGACCTCTAGTATCATTTAGTTCCAACCCCCCTGCCACGGGCAGGGACATCCTTCACTAGACCAAGCTGCCCAAAGTCACAGAATCACAGAATTGTAGGGGTTGGAAGGGACCTCGAGAGATCATCGGGTCCAACCCCCCTGCCAAAGCAGGCTCCCTAGCTCATATTACACAGATAGGCATCCAGACGTGTCTTGAATATCTCCAGAGAAGGAGACTCCACCACCTCCCTGGGCAGCCTATTCCACTGCTCTGTCACCCTCACTGTGAAAAAGTTCTTCAGCATGTTGGTGTGGAACTTCCTGTGCTCCAATTTGCAGCCATTGCCCCTAGTCCTGTCCCCACAGACCACTGAAAAGTCCCATCCAACCTGGCCTTGAACACCACCAGGGAGGCAGTGGCCACAGCTTCTCTGGTCAATCTGGTCCAGTGCCTCACAACCCTCACAGTAAAAAAAGTTTCTTCCTAATATCTCATCAAATCTAGCCTCATTCAGTTAAGGCCATTACCCCTTGTTCTATTACTCCAGGCCCATGTAAACAGTTCCACTCCCACTACCCTGAAGGCCCCTTTTAGGTACCAGAATGCTGCAATAAGGTCTCCCTGTCTCCCTGGAGCCCAACTTTCTCAGTCTGTCTTTATAGGAGAGGTGCTCTACACTCTCAGGTCGGCTTTGTGGCCCTACATTGGACTTGCTCCAACAGCTCCACATCTTTCCTGTATTAGGGAACCCAGAGCTGAATGCAGAACTCCAGGTGGGGTCTCACAACACCAACGTAGAGGGGCAAAATAACCTTTCTCAACCTGCTGGTCATGACTTTTTTGATGCCCCACTTCTCCAGTTTGTCCAGGTTATGTGGCCCTCTGGATGCCATCCCTTCCCTCCAGCATGCTGACTGTACCACACAGCTTGGTGTCATGAGTAAACTTGCTGCAAGTGCACTCAATCTCACTGTCTTCATTGCCAACAAAGATGTTAAACAGTGCCACTCCCAATACCAACTCCTTCTTTTAAAGACCAGAAAACTTTTTCCAGTTTCTTTTGGGCATGGGTTATTTTATCTTCTGTTCTAATCTTTGCCGATTAGCTTAGAGGAATTAATTTTTTTATTATAATTTTTAATTATCTTGCAGGTGAACAATATTCTTGTAGGTGCTGAGAGAGAACTTGTTTTAAGAAAGGATTCTGCTAAAGGAATTTCTTCTGCTGATGAAGACATTCAGAAGGTTAAAATACAGATTTCTGCATCAAAATAAGCAATCTATTTTGGTCATATAAGCAGACAGACCATAGTGACGCAAGCTCTGAATGCGGAAAAAGATTTTATACACACACACACAAACACACTCTTTCATGACAGAGATAAAGTGATAGGAAAAAATTGAAAGAACCAAAGAGAACAATTTAATTCTCTTCCCCAGATATATGTACACAATATCTACTCCCTTTGGGATTAATCATTCCTTCAATTATTTCTGTTAATCAGATAGACCTTGTTGGAACAATAGAATATATTTTTTATTAAAAAACTTAGTCACATTAGCTGCCAAAGTAAGGTGATTTTAACACATTTGTCATAATAGTGAACTTAGCCTTTTAGTTAGGTCTTTTTTTTCTTAGACTTCTAGTGAAGTAATTCACTATAACTATAATACAAAGAATATGTGTTCCCTGTTTTATTGTCAGGATTACCTGAAGAAAATGAAAATATCTGGTTTTAAACATTCAGAAAATTAAGTTATTTTTCCTAGTACCTGGTTCAGAACTTGTTGGGTTTTTTTTTTTAAAAAGAAGGTCGTGATGCTATAACTTCTATAAATGTCTTTCTCTTTTATTCTATCCTATTTTGATTCTCTATAGCTTTTCTTTAGTTTCTTCAGCTTCTGATCATTTGGACCATGTTTAACATAATGTGTTCAATATGCAATTCTTTTCTCCTATTTCCTTTTAAGGAGGGATTGTAGATTTACGGGATCTACGGGATCTGTAGAGTTACAGAATGTTTAGGAAGTCAAAGCACTCAGTTACTACTTAGGAATCATCTTCAGTGATTTCAAGATCTAAAGAGAGGACAAGTAACAGAAAGATTTTTCTTTTCCTCTGGAGTCATCTCCAGTCTTTTGACAAGAAAGAGTTTGTTTCAGATGAAGTTCAATCAGGTGAGTCTAGTGTCCCCTTTCTAATTTTTTCCATTTTCTCTATCTTCAACTACAATAGTACTTAAGCACTAATGCATCACTTGTCAACTTGTGAAATCAGAACAATAGAAAAACTAAGGTTTATTTTTAAATGAGGTACAAACCTAGTCTGTAAACCTTCTATCTCCTATAGTGTATTCTACATTTTTTGTATCTGTACAGAAGTGTCAAAAAAGCTGTGGTTTTTTGATTAGCAAATTTCTAGCTTTGTATTTTCTTTTTATTTTTCAGCTGCAGGTGAATTCTCCCTTTCCTACATATATTTTTCATGCCAGCCAGTTGACAATTGAGTGTACTCCAATTTCACCTGTTTTCAGTTCAAAGGCATTACCATAAGCCTCTGCATCAAGCCCTTTGTCCAGAAAATACTTCACTAACACTTTCTTGTTTCATTCATTCTGTTTGTCCTGAATCTGGCTAGGATAGGGTTAATTTTCATCAGAAGTGGGGCAGGACACAACCAGAACAGGTGACCCAAACTAACCAAAGGAGATATTCTATACCATATGATATCATGCTCCCCATAAAAAAGGGGCTAGTAAGGGATGTATGGTGCAGCACCTGGAAGGTCAAGGCTTCAGGAGTGGTCTAAGCTGTATGGTCTGAGTTGCACAGTTTGGTAACAAACTGCATTGTGTATCACCAGTTTTGTGTATTCTGAGTGCTGCTATTGCTATTTCCCTCTCCATGTGCCGTCCCCGCAAACCACCTTTATCCCAACCCACAAGGTCTGACTTATCACCCCATTTTTCACCTCACCAAGGGGGAAAGAGTAAGCAAGTGGCCACATGGTGCCCAGCTGTCAGCTGTGGCTAAACAACAACAATCCTGTTTGGTGCCTAATGTGGGCCACAAAAGGTTGGGATAACAAGAGATCTGACCCTAGTGCAATAAAACCAAAGATGTGCTAAGCATCCATTGTATTATTTAAACAGTAACTGGCCACAATGGTGTTGTGTTTGGTCATGTGGTTATGGTATGTAAACCTGTAGTTACCATACATACTCGTTTTGGCACTGTTTATCACCTCTGGGAGAGGTGTCCAGATTTTCAGGTTGCTGTACTGTATCATATCAACTTACTGTATGATAACATCAATGATCATGAGCTTAAGCTGTTAATTGTATTGGGTCTTGTTGTCCTGTCCATATCTCAGACCACATCTTTTTGAACTGCTTAATAATCACACCGAATCTATGGGGAAGACAGGGGGATATACTTTCTTCTGATCTTTCACCTCCTTTTTTCCTGTCAGGCTGGTTACAGCAGCTTTTGAGAATTTTGAATCCCCATGGAATGTTCAAGGTAGTATGTTCCTGTTACTCATTCTCTTGAATGTATTTCAAGCTCTATTCAGGTTTTCAAAACCCTGTTTTAAGAATACCAAGAGATCTTCCCTGGGGCGGGATAGTCAGGGCTGGAATGGCATGTGCGATAGTACAGGCAGAGACCTTCCCACCACCTATCATTTGGAGCTTCGCTCCCAATCAACCCTGTAATACTGATAAACTTCTTGAAAGAAAAGTGCTGCAGTTATTTCTAGGAGGCACAACTCCCTGTACTGCGCTGGGCCCTGGCCACCACCTACTAAACATTGGTTGATAGTAGGCAGTGCCATTAGGGAGAAGAAAGGGAAAACAGACCCACAGGCTCACAGGTTACCTGAAGCCCACAACAGTTTCTGTGGTTACTCAAACCCTGGTATCTAAGCTATAAAATCAAACTGTACCAGAAACAGTCACCCCTGTACAGAAGAAGATATACACAAAGAAATCAAATTGCTTACTGAAGGATGATGATGAACTGGAAGATCACAGGAAGAGGCAGAGAGGAAGAGGAAATCAAAGGATCCCTATCCCTCATTTCAGCCACCTTCCAGTTGACCACATAACCTGTCTGCTTCAACAACAGTGGAATAATGGGGTAGTAGCCTGGAATTAGGAAGCTAAGCAGCTGGGATCCCTGACTAGAGAAGGTGGCATCAACAAGGCAATTGGGAAAGAGAAAAGCCCTCAGACTCTGGAGGAGACTCCTTTCAAGCTTGAAGGAGTGTTAGTCCTTCAGTGAAGATGTATGTTGTCCAGGCAAGTG
>VZTU01023063.1:341-23845 GCA_013400835.1 Zapornia atra
TTTTTTTCTTTTCTTTTTAACAGTTGCCACTCCACAACACCTGACACAAGACATACTGCTTTGTGCTCTTTATTACTGATACTGATGACCATGCTGTAGGGTGATACATTGGAGTGGTAAACGCGGTATGTCACTGCTGCAGCAGGGCTACATGTGGGAGGAACCCACTGCAGATTGTGTTGTTAAATGTTTTTTATTAAATAAATCTACTGTGACAGCATAAAGGCTGTGAAATGCCTGATTCAGTATTGCTGTTACACCTGGAAGTATAGAATCAAGGGTGCATGTGGTATGAGATCTTTAAAAGGCTCAGTCATCAATGTCTTTGTATTGGTTCCTTGTAAGCGTTACTAACGACATAGCTGTTTCCATTTCAGCTGCTTCTTACTGCTTGCTCTGTGGACCCATGTTTTGTGTAAGGAGAACATGTTTATTATTTTGAGAACAAACTTACGTAGCTCTTCCTGAGTTTTTCTGTGTTCATCAGTGTGGCTTTCACAAAAATACATATGTTTATCACAAAGCTAAAGTGGCTAAGGTGACGTTATTACCCTGTTTCACATGTCACTCTGAGTACAGAGAGATGTAAATCAGAAGTGTTCACTGCTTTGAGATATTTACAGTAATGTATCAGAAAGTTCATTTATTCTTTCCCTAGGAACGTAGTCACAAGGTTTTCTATGTTCAGCTCCTTTCAGCTTTCATTGCATGTTAGATATTAAAAAAAAAAAAGTAATATGTTATTAGGGATTGCTTATGAGGTTTTCTGTTAGTGATGTGCCCAACATGAAATATGAATGCTACAACAGATGCAGTGGTAGAATTAAATTATCAAAGATTGCTTTAACAATAGATCCTTTATTCAGTTCAAGTGTATGCTCGTGGATATAAACAAACGGTGGTCTAATCATGCAATCTTTTTCCCTCCTTCTGAAATGTGGAGAGTTGCTATGGAAGAGTAGAGTAGCAGCAGAACCAGGCAGGAGAGGCTGACATAAGCAGGAGAATCAGACATGTTACTTGTGTTTATAGAAGAGAGTCTTCTTTGGGAGAGCCAAGCTAAAAATTCAGCTTTTGCATAGTCCTTAACAGCTAGGTAATTTTCTACCTGTGAATTGTATATTGGTATTTTTTGAATGTTAGTAAAATACTTGCACAGGGCTTGAGAAATTGCAGATTGTATTGGGAAGGACCAGAGTTACTGCATACTCTGAAGCGGAATGTGCCTCTGCTCCTTCTGTTGGTTTTATAAATTGGCTGATGAGACAGAATTTTATTCAGAAATAGCCCATAGTGTAGTGCCATGGTCCAGAATTTGAAACTCAATGCCATATTAGGTATGGCTGCAATCAGTTGCACTTTTCTTGGAATGATTACACATGAAGACTGGAATTTGGAATATAAGCATGGTTATTAGCACATAACCAGCATTCTGATGGGTAGCTCCCATTCAGTTGTTTGAGCAAACTACATGTCATTTCAAGAGTTTCTAACACTCTCCTACCCTAGTATCCTGCAGAACCAGCCTGTGAAGTTCTCTCACTGACTGAGAAAAGCTGATGCTATTTGCATTAAAACTAATTCTGTTCTCAGGTGAAGTCACACTGCTCTGACTAATGGAGATAGTGGAATGATCTGGAAGAATATAGGTAACATTATAAAAAATTCTATTGCATGTAACTCGTAGTGAAGACCTTGCCACAAAGTCTGTGTAGTTTTACTGATGCTGCCATTTTTATGCTGGTAGAGGATTCCGAAATAGCCAGCAAAAGTCTTGTTTGCCTGATTAGCACCTCCACTCCAGGAGCTGCCAGAAATTCAAGGCAAACACAGCAAGCAGTATGTGAGGCACCAGGCTGATCCCAGTTTAGTTGCTGCTTGCTAACTCTAGTTTGCAGTTACTGGAAATGAGGAATGGAGCGTTGGCGAAGGGTGAGGAAGAGTCTCCAAGGGCATAAACCAACAAGCAGTTCTGGCTGCTGCTGTGGCTGTCTGAGAAGGGATTCTGCAAGACGGTAAGGACCTGCACACAAGGCTTTGGGGAGATGGTGCTGAGCTCCAGAATACCTTTATATAGCACTGCAGAAGCAGCTATATGAAAGCAGAATGACTTTTATCTGCCACTCAACACATAATGGTATTACCGGCATTATACTTCGGGGGAAGAATGTGCTCTTCCTTTCCACCTGCATGAAATTAAGGATTGACCCTTTCTTTTTAATGCAGCTGTCCTGGGCCCAGTTGACAAGAACTGTACTCTTTAAACTCTGCTTGCTTTGGTAAGCACTGGCAGAGTTGTTCGTGGCTGAATTCCTCTTCGTCTGTGTGCGCTTTGAAGAAGGACAGGCTTCATGAGGCTACTGTGTTATTCTTGGTATCTGAGATAACAGTATTTGAAAATAAAATAGGACATGTCTCTGCGGTCTTATTTCAGATTGCCTGCAATCTCAAGTGAATATAAAGATTCGTATGTAGACTCTGGCTGTGTTTTCACATCCTTCACATATGTAACGGCACTGGTTTGAAATGGTAGTGCTGCCTCACTTTATTTGCTTTATGGGGTCCTGTTTCTTCTGCTTTGGGAACTGATGTAGTATATGTTATGCTCTGCCATAAACTAGTTTTCCCATCAGTGTGTGATACAGAGGTCCAAGCAGCAATGTATAATAAGCATCATCTATAAGAATTATAAAAAAATAATATTGGTTAAATGACATTATTTCAGAGGTAACATATTTTTGTGCTTAGGGAGTGCAATTTTTAAAAAAACACTTTGCTATTTTTTTTATTTCCTTATTGCTATAATTTCCTAATGAGAGCTGTAATTCAGATGGATTGGAAGGGAATGGAAGAATTGAATCTCTGGCAGGTCTGCTTCATGAGGTGTAGGAATAAAGACTGTGGAGGGAAGTGCTATTTTCAGGTAATGGTATTAACAGTGGCAAAATTTTATACAGAAGCAGGAGAAACACATAGTGGATCCACTGGTCCAGGTTTGGTTTTTTACTGATCTTGCCTCTACAACTTCAATCGTCAAAAAGAAATAAATCAAAAGAATGAAATCATAACAAAGAGAAAAAACTCAGAAAGCTGGGGGAAGAATTTCTACAGCTGAACATTCAGGTATGTAAATTAATAAGAATATTTAGGCATAAGCTTCTAAGTGAAATGCTTCTTATATTTTGCTTGTACTGGTTTATGGTTTTAAATGTTTTATTAGTTGGACAGGTGAGGACTTACTGCCAATGATCATAATTCAGAAAATTAAAAATAATTCAAATCCCTGTTTTTTCTTTATGTGGTTAGAAATACCTCTCTGCAGCAAAGAATATCCTCAGTACTGCTTGTTGGGCTGCAGTGTAACGCAGACATGCTGATTTTTATGAGTTAGATGAAGATCTTATGCCCCAGGTGTCTGAACTTCACACAGCAATACAGATTTGGCAGCAGTCAGTTTTTTAGCACTGAGGATAGCTATGTGGTGTTCCCACATGCAGGGAGCAAACAGTTACATGGAACATGGCATAGTCTGATGGTATCACAGGTCACTCTTAAGAGATTTGTCTGACCAGACATGAATGTCTCATGTATAGGTGTCCAGTTCTCAGCTTGTCGAGATCTTCTACAGGGCCAGTGAAGACAACACTTCTGGGCACTTTCTGAGGTGCAGTATAACTCATCCCAAGATTGATGGTTCAGATCAGGTGAACTTATGAAAGACATCATAATCTTAGAGGACACAAGTTTAGAGGTATATATTTTTGTTAGGTCAGATGAATACCAGGCTTGAAATTTGATTTTGGCCTTGAAAAATACTAAATTATGGGTCATTGGGTCTAATCTGCCCAGCATTGGGAAGGGAATTTTTATGTTTGTTTGTTTCAGCCTGTAAGAGTAAGCTTAACATCTGAGATTGATTTTTACTAGCTTTGCCAGACACACAATGCCAGCGACAAGACACCAGGGGCAGGGAGGGAATCTATAAAGGGATAAAAGCAACAATTAAAAGCCTCCCTAAAAAGGAAGCCAATACGTGGCCTGTCCTCTAATGTAGGACTAAAGCAAATGTTAGTCTACGTGATAAAAGTAAGTTTCATTGGTAAGCAGTTTGTTTGTAGCACAGAATCCCTAGGTGCTCACTGTCTCTGCTGAATAAGATCGGAATTACTTGAGAGGTTCTTCTGAAGGCATTGCAGTCATCTTGCTGCAATAGTGTGGGCTGATGGTAGAACCAGCAATCTGATTCCTGTCTGTCTTTTTAAACTTGTGCTTGTGTCTTGTGTTTCGGCTTGGGATCACTGACCGTCTGAGTGTTGTCAGGAGTCCTCCCAGTCACTGTTCCATTCACCACAGTCCATTTCCCACTGATGTGAATTTTTGTACTTGACTAGATTTATATTAAATGCCCAGAAAGCATAGTTTAGACAAGAATCAGAGCATAAACAAGGTCATTATTGCGCAGTAACTACATTAACTGTGTTTGGTCAGGATTTGAACTGATGGCCAGCTGGAACTGGCTTCTCTTGCTGTCATGCTACAATGGTGACCTCATGCTGTTTCTGGTGTTTTGGGGTTGGTTTTTTTTTTAAAATTACGTTCTGTTTCAGGTCATTGCTAGAACCTGGGTAATGCAACACATGAGCAACTGATTTTATTTTCCCTCTCTGCTGTTCCTCATCATTGCGCGCATTGCATCAAAATGCAAGTCAGCCTGGCTTGCATAAATCAGAATTTAAAAAAAAGGGCACTTCCAGTATTGCATTCTGTTTGCTGCCAATTAAATGAGAATAGTGTTTTTTCCCGGAGACGGAGAGCAGATGCTTCTGATTGCGATGGTAACAAATGATTTATCCGTGAAGAAAAGGGATAGGGGAAGCGTGGCTAGTCAATGCCAGGAGACTACAGATCTTTAATTAAACCGTCCGCAGGCAGATTGGTCTAGCTGTCACTCTCTGGGGAGGAAAGCTCGTCCTTTCTAGTTCTAACAGCCAAAGGCGTTCGTTTTCTCAAACCTTTGTGATTGTGTCCCTCCACATAGGGGCAAGTGACTCGGTACTGGTGCACTGAGCTACGATGGAAGGGTCAGAAGCTACTTTTCTTTCTAGCTATTGGCTGAATCCAGTTTTTTGAAAAAGAAATACATTAAAAAAATAAATTCAGATAACTTTTTTAGTAAGCTAAATTGTTTTTCTGCCTTGAGTCATCATTGGATCTCAATATATCAAGTGTCTCTTAAATCATGCTCTCAAACTCAGAAAGCTTGAGAAAGCTATGCTCATGAGGCTTAATAGTTTCTCAAAGATCAGAAGGAAAGCTTTGATCTTTACTGTCAGGTCCTGCATGCTTAAATCCCCTCCTTATGTTGCTAGTTGTGCCCCTCCATATTCATGGGGACCACAGGACAGCTGTGCTGCATGGGGCATGGTTATTCTGTTCCACTGACCTTGCTGAAGGACCTCAGCTCAAGCTAGTTACAAATACAGAATAAATTAGGCAATGTTAACAGTTCAGTGTCAGTTTTGATTTCTGTTGCCTGCCTCTGCTAATTTCTGTTCCTTTTCCTGCCCAATGTTACCCTGAATACCTTGTTGTAGAGTTGTCAGATCTGTGTAACTGAATTCTAAATTACACTCCTCCTAAACCTGTAGTCCTTCAGTAGCCCATGGTTTCAGTCATCTTCTGGAGATGCCAGTCTCTTTCCACAGACAAAGTTATAAAAGACAGCCCAACTGAGTGTTGTGTGTATGATGGCTTACATGTGAGACCAAATACACTATTTCCTAAATGAATGTGTTTTCTGAATTCCAGATGTTGGCAGGAGAATGTTGTAGTCTAAGTGGGCTGTTATGAATTTGGATAAAGACCTGATGGAAATCAATCCAAATGCAAATTCTATGCTTTTTGCACTTCTGCTTGCAGATTTCTGTTTCTTTTGGGCTTTCCTGTTAGAACTTGGTCCATAACAGCAGGGAACTGTGATAAAATCTATTCTTTCATTGTTTGCAGAAATGCCTGCTGTTCATTACTCAGGAAAAGATCATATTTAACTGCCAGCATAGGGATTTTGAAGCTGTCCTGCAAATATGAAAATGCCGTGTCTGAAAACAAGTAAATGTTGCAAAATCAGGCAATTATGCTGAACTAAGAGGTTTGAAAGAAGACTAATGTATTGCTGTTCTTGCAGAACCACAAGTATTGTGGGTCAGTACGACTGCAGAAGTACAAAGAAACTTCAGTGCACAAACTTGAGTCAACTGTCTCCATTATAAATTGGCTGATGTGTATGCTTCTGAGTCTTCTCTATGTAGAGTATGTTTAAGAGATGCTGGAATCCATCCAGCATTTAAAAAAAAAAGGAAAAGTTTAACTGGTGTCTAGTCACAGAGATTCAGAGGAAGCGTGCTTTTGTGATGAACAGTGTCTTGGCCACAGCACAAAGGGTTTGCTGGGTACCTCAAGAAGTAAAGCAGGGCCCATGACATCTTGCAGCTTTGGCTGTAACACGGATGTTTAGTGCTGTGAAGACTGGGAGGAAGGTCTGTAAACACACACATGGACCCCATTGTGGCAAAGGGGTGTAACATGGCATTGTTTGTCAGATGGTTTTTCAAGCCACGTCTCTATAGGGAGCCCAGGCATTAAAATAACTTCTCCTCCTGTTGGGTATTACTCATTTTTAATATTACCAAGGTTAATATTTCTCGTGGCAGTAGTGCTGCATGTCTGAGTCACAGGTGGTATGCTAGCTTCTGTGTAAACATCACCCAAAAGTTATTCACTGCTGTGAGACTGTGAGTGTAGAATAAAAGGCAGCAGAATGAGTGTAAGCTGGAAGGGGATGTTTTTGCCTGCGAAATGGTACATTTGATGCACATTCTGATCTTCTACCTTTTCCTTTCAACAAAGGGAATCGAGTTTTTTGTTTGATTCTGAGGGTCTTTTCAGCCTTTCAGTTCTGAAACCTACCTGGCAAATCCCAGCAATTCTTAAGTAGTCCTAAAATGTGCTGGTGTTCTGTGTCACCACAGCAGTAACAAGTCTGGAGCCAAAGGAAGAGGGTAGCCAGACAATGCCTGGATGGACAGTCGCAGTGGAAGGGCAGCTGTTGATACCTCGTCAGTGCTGGGCCTGTTGAAGCTGTAACAAGACATGTGCAGGTCTTCACCTTTGAAGAAAATCAGGCAGAATCAGAGCAACGCAGCCAAACAACTGTTTTTGGAAGGATGACCCAGTCTGTGGAAGGAAAGAAGAGTGTGTATCCTGGGCTTAGGAGTGGATGGTGTAGCTTTTGGAAAACATCCAACAGTGCTGGGGAAAGAAGCCTACTGAAAGTGATATTTAACAGCCAGTTCTGCTAAAACACTTCTGTGTTTCCAGCTCAGCTCTGGCGGAATCTGCTTTGAAAGTCTTCTTACAGATGCCTGCTGGGGATATTTAAGTGCCATCATGTATTAGGTACTGAGCATAGAGTAAGCTCAAGCATATTTTGAAGAAGGAAAAGAAAGGGTGGGAACAATGCATGTGTTTCACAGCTGAGCCTAGAGGGGACTACTCCTCTCCTTTGGAATCCACACATACTTTGTTGTGATGTAGGCTGTCAGATCCATTCCTGCTGCAAATAAATCATTAAGATTGAGCCTCTATTTGGTTCAGTTTGTTTGCTGGTTTTTGTTGTCAGAGAGAAGGAAAAAAGACAGCACTAACAGAGAAACATATCAACTCAAGGAAATCTTGCCTGAATTATTTGTATGGAACAATAACAGGTTTTGCTTGGCTAGTGCAAAAAGCATTGTTTTGCAATGATGGCATTTCCATTACTGATGCTTCAGTGCCTCTGTCATGATATAGCACCATCCTGTACAAAAATCCTGGTTTTGAAAATGCCTCTCCCAAAAAGCCTCATCCCTCAGTTGTAAAGATTTCTGCAATAAAATTCTGGTATTTGGCTGTGCAACTCTGGCTAATAGCAAGAGCAGAATTAATTTTCTGTTGTACAAGCTGTTTTTCTAAGCTCACCTTTTAGAGGGATGAATTGTAAATTATTGATGGTTTGGTTCTGACTGACTTCCTAAATTTGTTTCTAAACAATTCCCCTGACCACACAAAAGCTTAACAAATATACCTTCTTTTAAAGAGCTCTTAAGTCCCTGGAGTTCTGTCATGACTGTAAACGATTTAGTCTTACTATCTTTTCATTCTTTCCATTGTTACCAAGTTTTAAAAAAATTTTTGTATTCACAGACTAGCCAGAAGCATGCTGAGCAGGAGCTGAAGATACTTGCTATCTTTCAGGCTTGAGCAAACCTTTACTGTTTCAGTAAAACATTTTGTTCAGAACTACTAGCACGTATTCAGGAAGGTGTTTCATGTACTGACAACTTCTGTTGGATCTGTACAAAGAGTATTTTCTTCTTGTTTTGCATATTTTCCTACAGTTGGATCTGTACAAAGAGTATTTTCTTCTTGTTTTGCATATTTTCCTACAGACTGCTCTATCAGTTTTGCCTAAAAAGTGTTATATGTCCTGAAGAAACAGACTGCTGAATTCTTAGAAATGCTGAACATCTCTGCCTTTTTTCAAGTGAAAAGAGATTTTCATAATTTCTAAATTCCTGAAAGAGGCATTATTTCAAAAATAATGCCAATTTTGAAGACAAAAATTAACATCCTGTGAGCAAGAGAAGAGGTGACACCAGGGCTTTAACAGAAAGAATATTAGTCCTTTTGCTGTAGCAGAATACTTCTCATTTGCCTGGTTCCAAAGAGTGTTTTACTGCACTATTTTTTTTTACAGATAAATGGACCAATTCTTCTCTATATTGTCTCTTTTGTGCTACAGGATACCACATTCAAACCTAAAAGGCTGACTGCTGCTTTCAAGCAAGACAAAATGAAACACTTTTATTACAAACAGTGTTTTATTTCCAAAATGGCAAAAGCAATCTATTTGCAGTTAAACAAGTAATTATTTTGATGGAAAGTCTAATTTTTTCTGCCAGTTTCAAATAAAAGCAATAGGCAAACCCTAATTTTAAACAGAAATATTCTACAACAGAAGCAAACACATGCATATCAAAACACTTAAAAATCAAAATCCTAAATTAATAATTCCTAGAGTGAAATCTATTCCTTTGATATCCATGGATGAGCTGCACAACTAAGATTTTTCTTTCTGCAAGCAGACAGAAGTATGTCGTCAAGAACAGCTTGATAAAGGGTCACTTTCTAAAGGAAGTCGTATGACAGGACACAGTGAGCCCCAAAGTCCAGCCTGCCCCAGAGTCTGTCTGGGACATGAAGGACAGTCTCTCTAGTCTAAAGAGATGGACAGGAGAGTGCATGCCCTGCTGTGGGGTTGCAGAAGGGCACCATGGGCTGCCCTGTGGCTAAAAAGAAATTTCAGAAACCTAGAGTGTGAAAGGCACAGTAGGAACTAAAGCCCCAGGGCTGTGAAATCAGCCAAGAAGACTAAACACCCAACCAAGAAAGCCTCTTTCTACAGAAAAAGCTCCTACAAAGGCAGCACCTGAGCAGCAGATTGTGATTTCTGTGTTGGTGGAGGGTGTTAATTGGCCAGACCCTTGGCTTTGTTGAGTCTGCTCTGTCATCATCAGATTCCTGGGGAGAAGTGTAAGAGCAGGGATGGAAAATAGGGACATCTCCTTGACACGCTGTTTCTTGAGCTGTAGGTGCTATTTTTCTATTTTAAAATGTGGGACTAATCTTCCCTACATGGATTTATCCAGCCATTTCTGGAACCTCTCTGAAACATTTCTGATTTGCAATTTTCTGTGGCAAATGCTCCTACAGCTTAAGTATGTCTTGGATGAAAAAAAGATCTTTTGTTGCCTGCCAGCTTTTTTTGAAGCTCTCTCTCTCGTGCTTGGGCAGACAGCAAACAGGCAGAAACTCTCCC
This sequence comes from Zapornia atra, assembly GCA_013400835.1. Taxonomy (NCBI): domain Eukaryota; kingdom Metazoa; phylum Chordata; class Aves; order Gruiformes; family Rallidae; genus Zapornia; species Zapornia atra. The sequence continues at coordinate 10,258 of VZTU01023063.1, forward strand.
AGTTTCTTTGTGCTGCTTGCTGCTTCCCTGTGGAAGGCTCTATTCCAGCCTTTTCAGGTGCTCATTATACAGGGCCACGCTCTGGAGTGTGTTGAACTTGCTGATTTCCCACCAGCTTCAGAAGGACCTTCAAGTATTCAGCACCTTAGAGAAAGTAGTTGGCATTTCATCAGATTTAGCTCCTGGCTGGTGGGGGGAGGGAGGCTTGGAATTAGCAGAGATTTTATGCTGGTTTGAGCATAAGTACTTCAGTCGCTTGTTGGCTTTGTACAGAATTGGATTCGGTTCTTATTGAACATACATCCTGCCAAGTTTTGAGCTGAAACTTGACTGTGAGAAGATTGAGGAGTATTTGTTTGGCTTGCAGGCTTTTATTCTTACTTCAAAGTATGTAGTCACCTCTCTGCACCTCTGTTAATTTTCAGCCTGGAAGCTGTAGTGTCTCACATGTGCCGGTAATTTTGATGATGTATCAGTGTGTGCAGTGTAATTCTCATATCAACAAAAACAGGTTTTAGTTGGAATTTAAGCTTCAGGGGGTGATTTCAATCAAGTTCAGAGCTAACTTAAGTGCTTGATGCTTTTAAACTGACTGAACCCAATGCTGAATTTGATCAGCCTTCAGCCTTAGCATGCATGGAAGCTGGGACTTGTACTAGATCTGTAAAAACATTTATGGTGGTGTGCAAGATGCAGCTATAAAATCACCTTGTTCTCCCTTCTCAGGCAGACAGAAATAACAGGGAGAGTCAAATGAGTGGCATGCCCGTTTGCCTCAGGCCAGCAGAAGTGTAGCACTTCTATTATGATTGCTAGTTACCATCATGCTGTTTCCCAGACTGCTGTGTGCTGAACATCACCTGTAGAGACTGCACTTTGTCCTCCAGCTTCTGGGACTCAGCTTGAACCTTCTTCTTATGGTTTCCTTTCTCTTTCCACATCCCGTTTCTCACACTCAGTCCTCTTTTCAGCTCAGCCAGTGGATGTGGTGCAAAGTAACTTTTTCCAGAGTGGTGTGTCCCCTACTTCACATTGATATATTAATGTGCCACGGCTGCTTTCATCTGGAGACTGAATTTTCCTGGTTTGTAAGCTATTTGGTTTTGGTAACATCCCCTCCCCCTTCATTCCTCCACAGCGATAGCAGAGCAAGCTGCAGCTTGAGCCTGGCTCGCAGCCTGTTCCAAGGCAGACCCAGCGCAGCAGCTGTTTTCTCAAACCCCCCATGGGAAACAGAAGCAGTGTGTTCTGGGCTGCAGTTGTTGTGTAGAAGCTGCAATTCCTTCTGCAGGCATGGAGCTGAACCTGCGTCACAGGGCTGCTCTGAGGCTATCCCTCTGTGTGGGGAAGTCACCTTTTAGGAAGGGATTGGAAGTGTGAATGGTAAGTGAAGAAGAGACTGTGAGGGCATCAGACCTGCCTTCCAGGTCACCTCGGTAACTGGTGGCATGACCCTTCCTGGGCATGCTGGCATGCTGAAATTTGTTAGTCCCAACTGTTGTGCACAGCCAGAGGCTTTGTAAGTTTGGAGGAAGGGGGCAGAAGCCTTCTCCCCCAGCACACCTTTATCACAACTGCAGACCTAAAGTACGCTGTCTACTCTCAATGGCTCTGCTTGCTTTTGGGCTGGACAGAATGAAGATAGAAGAGCATCAGCAGATGGATCAGTGTAGTCCGGTCTGATGTTGCTTTTCCCTACAGACTTCTCTTTCTTCAGGCAAAATAACTTCTGTGGAGTGGAAGATGTTGGGCTGTGACCTTCCCTTGCTCTGTTCTTGAGGAGAGTAAAGCTCCTGCCATGCTTTCATCCACTGGAAAATGGGATAATTGTGCTTTCTTCCATCTATCTGCACATGTTGTGGCAGCTGTCATCATTTGTATCTCTGCTTTTCTGGCTGTTGACCAGGGTTCCTGTGGGTCACTGTAATACAAACAATGCTTGTCAATAGAAACAATGCCACTTGTCATTTGATCAAATATTTCCGTTTAGTTATTCTCTAATAAAGTTTGAGCTCTGCAGTCTTAACATTGTCATGCTCACTAGCTTGAAATTAGTTTTAGAATGTAAGTGAGCAGGAAGCCAAAACACCTATGGTGCTTTCTGTCTCCAGGATTAGAGATCACGTCTGCTCTGTGGATCCTCTTGCTTGTGTTTTTGCTGTTAATAGAAAGCACAGTTTCAGAAAGGAACCTCTTAAATCTGATGTTTAAGTCCTTGCTTTTCAACATTACATAGTTTTAAATCATCAGACTTGATCTTCTTTGCAAACTGTAAAAGTTTACCTTCACTTTACCTTTACTTTTACCAAGTCAAACCTTCAGAACTTCTCATCCAGCTATCAGAAGTCTCACAGGGAATTTCAAATGCTGGGTATTACAAACCATTTTTATAATGTTTATTTTCATTTTCATGACAGGCTGTTCTGATATTAATGAGAGGAAAAAAGCCCTGTTTGTACAATGTAAGCCCCCTTGATACAGTGCTTTATGAACAAGTTTAATTAGAAAGATATGAATTAGATGTTCCAAGAGTATTTTCCAGGAATAAAACAGCTGTTGCTCTTCCTACTTTTCCAAACTAAGGGTCATTTTATGAGAAATCGGGCAAACTTTTTGTTCTGTCTCAGAACATGATACTTACCAAGTTATTTTAAGTCAAACATTCGAACAGTTGCTCCCTCTCGTGCCTATAGTCAAAGTATGCCTCTTGCACCTGGAGAAACTGCACCTTTTTTCCATTTTTTTTTTCCCCCCAGTGTACATTGTCATTAAAAGTCCAGTACAAAAACAGGGAGGAAGAGCGTGGGGAGAGAAAGCATGGGTAAGAGGAAGAATCACAGAATTACAGAATGATAGAGGGGTTGGAGCGTACCTCTGGAGATCACCTAGTCCAGCCTCAAAGACTCGGGAAAATACTGTGTTATTGTTCACAAAGTCGTGTCCTTCAGGCTGGATGGCAAAACTTACTGATTTTTAATTTAGATTTAACTTGCTATTAGATTCACCCTGAGGTAGAGCTTGAGGCTGTAATGACTACTTTTTTGTACTCCTTGCTTGATGGATTGCTCGATGTGACCTAGCTGATTTTTGCAGGAGGAAACACTTCTGCATGTATTTTGCCATCAGGAGTGATGTAACCTGCTGTGTGGATGAGGTCAGGGCACAGACTAGGCACCAACCAGTCAGCCTGTCCCAGTGGGGTGTCACACCGTGCTGCCTTTGGGCAGGCTAGGCCGCCCAGAGGACTGCAGTGTGGTTTTCCCCAAAGACATGATGAACTTGTCAGCAATTGAGTGACAAAGGAAGTGTTGATGAAAGGTACCCCATATATCAGGAGTGCTCTGGGCTTCAGAGAACCCTTGGTAGTCCATCTCTCAGCTGCTGTGTGGAAATCACACTGTTAAATAGAGTAAGAGTTCAAATTGTGTTTGAGCTAATGAATTAAGTGTCAGCTGTGCCATGCAGTCTCCCAGCTGGATGCTCAGCCTGTGGCAAACACAGGCTTGTTTCATTCCACTTAATATAACCAGCACTGGAAGTTGTGTAAAATTTATTAAATGTCATCTTTGTTGTACTTTAAGACTATAAAAATGGCTAGTTACTAAATGTCCTCCCAAGACAATAAATTTTCACCCTGTTGGAATTTAATGGTGTGCCTGAGCTTTAGATGCAGCAAAGGAGGATAGTTCTGGCGTGAGGAAATCAAACGGGACATATTTCAAAAGTAACAAATTAGAATGTGGAAGGAAGTTGAAAGGCTGTCTGGGAACTGGACAACATCAAGTGACTACTGCTGGGCACTGTGGTTCAGTTAGGAACACAGCTTCAGGTTCCTCATCAGCTGCTGGAGATCTCAAAGTAGAAGCCTGTAGGGAGACTAACGAGGCTCTGAGCAGCTCTCCAGGCACACAGTTACCATCTTTTGTTTGTACTGTCGTAAGAAGTAAGGGAGGATATTTCTTCAGTGCACATACAGCCACAGCCATGAGGGCACCCACAAGTGAATGTATGCATAAGATACCCAGACTGTTTCTTCTAAGAAAAAATAGAAAATAGTTAGAAGAAGTAATAAATGGTTTTAGTAAAGATTTAGTAAAGACAGTAAAGATTGGTAGTGGAGGGGACCATGACCTGAAGTATGAACAGAGATGTCTTTTAAAATTATGTGTTCTAAGCTTGCATTTTTTTTTCATGTGAGCGTGCTCAAATCCTAACAGAAGATTGATTTCACAGATAATTTCCTAAAGTATAAATGAATGTAGCCAGGGGTACTTCAGATTCTGTAAGAGATGCAAAGCTCACAGGAAGTTGGAGATCCATGGAAATCATTCCTGGCTCTCAGTGTTGCATAGTGAACTGTTTCTGGGACACAGCAGAGGACCAAATGAGCACAGAATTTGGAATGTTTGTTCCTTTTACCCATTTTTATAAAAGGTAGATTTTTAATGCCTTATCTTCTTAAACAGTATCCTATATAACCTTCATCCAAGTTCCCATCTCTGCTAACTGTGGGAAGAGGAATGAATCCGGCCTGCTCAAAAAAACTGAAAAGGAGAAAGGAAGTTGAGCGTGGTCACCAGCATGCTGATGGCATAACCCAGAATAAGGATTCTCTGCCGAGTCTCTCAGCAGAGTGATTGTGTATTGTAAGGGTTTTTGTGGTAGTGGATTGAAGAACTGTTCCCAAGGGCGTGTAGCAATGGGACAAGGGGTAATGGTTTTAAACTGGAAAAGCGGAGATGTAGTTTGGATATTAGGAACAAATTCTTCAATGTGAGGGTGGTGGATCACTGGAGCAGGTTGCCCAGAGGTAGTGGCAGCCCCATCTCTGGAGACATTCAAGGTCTAGACTTGGTGGGGCTTTGAGTGACCTGATCTAGTGAACATGTCCCTGCTCACTGCAGGGGGGTTGGACTAGAGGACCTTTAAAGGTCCCTTCCAACCTAACGTATTCTATGATTGACAAGACCATAGAAACTTGGCATTTCTTCTTTGCTGAGGGTATGTCCCCAGCCAGGAAGACCCTTACCTCAGAAGTAAGCAGGACTGAAGTCTGACTGTAATCAGGACTGGATCTGAAAACCAGAGGCTATCTGACACTTCTTTCTCCTCTAACACCTTATTTCTGCCATGAAAGCCCACCTTGCTGTAAATTTGGCTTTGTATCGGTCTTTTTTTCCCTCTCTTTTCTGTCTGGTTGATAGTGCACAGGGCCTACCTGTATGTTTCTGGCACCTTTCAGGAGTTTTCTGGCAGCTTCTAAAAGACACAAGGTAGCAAATGTGACAAAAGAGTGTATAATCTTGTCGTACAGTAGTATGCTGGTCTTTCACTCACCTTGTTATCTTAAAAGTAAGCTACTTTAATTTTGGACTAAAAAAGTCTTTAAACTGTAAGGCTGTGTTCCAGTGTTGTAGCACCCTTTTCACTAAATGCCGCTAAAAGCATCTTTTTTTTCCAACAGCACTCTGTAATAAGAGCTAGAACGTTGTCCTTTTCTGTGGGCAGTGTTCATAAAAATCGCTTGTCAAATTCTTTGTACCTGAAATATAATCAACCTCCTCCATTATGCCTGAGCAGTGGCATGGCAGGTCCATTTTTTTCAAACTCTAGCTGAGGACAGAGGTGAAAATTTTATCTGGACCCTGATGTCACAGGGTTGCTGTTCTGGCTGAAATAGGAACAGATGGCAACTCAAAGAGAAAGAGTCTCGGGGGAAAAAAAAATAACACATGGAAAGCAATTAAGTCATAATCTGAAAAAGGAAAATAAACTCAGCATGTATAATATCTACAGATAATTTACTTCGCCAGTTCAGTTTTGTTTATATGCAGCTGAAGTTCTCTGGTAATGCATGTTTCCTATGGCATAATTTTTTCTTTAATTAGAAAATTCTTCTGTTCAAGCTGAATTTCTCTTAGCATGCATTACAGTTGTAGTAAGCAGCTGGAACAGAATACGGAAACATAACCCCAGCACCTTGTTGTCCTTTTTTTGTTTAACATCACTTCTAAAAACTCTGCAAGTTTTCAGAGTCCATCGCTGCCCTGTGATCAGAAGTACTGCTGTCTGCTTCAGTGAGTTACACACTGTTCTCATTACAGATGTTACTTTTTGGCATTATTATACTCAGCTGTATAGCTTTAAACTACAAATTGTTGGTTTTTCCCTAGTTCTTTCTCCTGACGTGCACCCACTGTTCCCAGCCCCTCCTGTCTAGGATAACACCAAAACTGCAAAACCTTAGCCAAGGCTCTTTTTCCTTCCAACAGGACTCAGCTTCAGCTTCCCATGTGGAGCGAACTGAAAAATTTCTGCCAGAAATTGTATTTTGACAAAACCCCTGAACTATTGACCGAAAGAAATATGTGAAAAATATCAGCCTTCCACTGGAAAACATCAATTTCTACTGAAAATCAAAAAAGCTGTTTGAAAACTTTGAGTCAGAGGTGTCCCAAGATCACCATGTCTTCCTGGCGAGGAACATACAGTGTAGGAGATAAGATGTGCCCACAGAGCTGTTTGTGTCAAAATAATGAGGCACTTGAACTAAAAATCCCGTCAAATAATGTAGCAGCACTTCCAGATACAGTGTGGGAAACATTTTTGTCCAAAATATGTTCAGAATATGGGGGTGAAGGAGGAGATTTGAACGAGAAGAGAACAACAATTTAGAAAAGAAAAGATCTGGTAGATTTTTTCAATTTTACTCCCACCTGGAGTACTGTGTCCAGCTCTGGGGTTCCCAGCTCAGGAAAGACATGGAGCTGTTGGAGCGAGTCCAGGGGAGGGCCTCAAAGATGATCAAGGGGCTGCAGCATGTCTACTATGAAGACAGGCTGAGAGAGTTGGGCTTATTCAGCCTGGAGAAGGTTCCAGGGTGGCCTAATTGTGGCGTACCAGTACTTACAGGGGTCATACAGGAAAGTGTGAGACAAACGGTTCTCAAGGGAGTGTAGTGATAGGACAAGGGGTGATGGCTTCAAGCTGAAGGAGGGTAGGTTTAGGTTAGACATTAGGAAGAAATTCTTTCCTGTGGGTGTGGTGAGGCACTGGAACAGTTTGCCCAGAGAGGTTGTGGAAGTCCCATCCCTGGAGGCATTTAAGATCGGTTTGGATGGGCTTTGGGCAACCTGCTGTAGTGAGGGTGTCCCTGCCCACAGCAGGGGGGTTGGAACTAGGTGGTCTTTGAGGTTCCCTTCCAGCCAAAAGCATTGTTTGATTCTGTGATTCTAATTTCCCCCCGTATGTATTTGGGGAAGCAAACCAACAAGCACTGCACATGCTGCCCCCGCAACTACACATGTACCCTTCTACACCACACCAACACCCATCCACCCCCTATTAGTGTTTCCAATAGTATTTCTATTACTGTTTTTCCTGGTAGCTTTTCATAAAGAACTTTAAATGAGGGAAACTTGGCGGCAGTCGTTCTGTGGTGAAAACTAAACTCAGTAATGAGCATAAATAAAGCTGGCTTATTTCCGATGAGACTTTCATAATGGTGCTCCTTTGTGTATTCTGGGGCTGTGTGAATGCACTCAAAAGTGGATGATGTTACAAATTGCTAAAAAAACCAAAGCAAAACGTATATTAGATGTGTGCATAGCTTGACATCTGTTGTACTTTAAATGAAAAAACGCTTGCTGTTACATTAGTCAGAAAAGTATAGACATAAAGAACAGAACTAAAGAAGTACATAATCAGGAAGAAGATTTTTTTTCTGCTTCTGAGTGCTTTGAAATAAATTTAATGTGAAGATTGTTTGGTTTTCATCCAGTTGGTCTCCACATGTCACTTCTTGGGTATAGACTATGCAGGATGAAGGTGCACGTGCAGAGCAAGAGTTCAGTAAGTACTGGAAGTCTCTGGAAGCTGTTGGAAAGCACATCTGCTTGCTGGCAGCGGACTTTTACAGTCACTTCATCCCAAGCAGTTCTAAGAAGCACAGTGCGTTTCCCATTCTGATTTCTTTAATTGGCTTTACTCATAAATTCACACAGGCATTTCTATCACTTATTTCTCTATAAGACAGAAAATTAAATTAATAAAAAATATTATTTTGCCCAGTAGATTAACATTTGAAATATTAAATGTTTCTTTTTTTAAAAATTTTTTTTACAGTAATGGACTGATTCTCAGAGAATGACATTTCTCAGGGTTAAAACAATGATAATTTTGTTCACTAATGTGTAGGGTCTTTATTCTTCCAAACAATAAATCCTCTCATGGCAAGTATCATGTCCTTTCTGTAAATTAAATCAAGATGCAGGGTTCATGTTGCGATGAGTTTAGAGGCAACAGAGGATCAATGTATTCTTGCTCCTCCTTTCTCCCTCGTTAGACTGTACTGTGGAGGGATTCATGGCCACAATGTGATGGCAGGAACAAGTAGGTAGGGATGGGAGTGCTTTGTTGGGTTAAACTGAAAGGTTGATGCAGAACACTGGTCTACTGATTTGTAGCCTTGAATTAATGATACTAATGCTTTTCAACCCTGCAAGAAGCAACTAGAGTTCAGGAATCATCTTCCTGTCTGAAGAACCACTTCTTAGGCTGAGGTGAAAAGGATTTTTCAGTAGTCATCATGAGTTCAGAACTAAATCCAAAGAAACCCAAACAAGCCGTGTCTGTAGTTCAGAAATTCTCAGTCAGTGGGTTGATGGGCACAGTTGCACCCTCTCTGGTGACAAAGCTGGTTTATGTATTTCCATGCCATCCCACCGGTTGTTTCTGGGGATGCAGCACTGCACTAATGCCTGAAATGGCTGTGTGAGAGTGCCCAGTGGTACTGCCAGGACAACCATGAAGAGTTGTGCACAACCTGAAAATACACCTGGGGTTCTTCTGGTTTTATTCTGAGCTGTCAGCAGCTCTGGCTTAGTTTTGCTGCTCTGTGGGCATAGCTGCTTTTCAATACGTAGACATTTTCTGATAGTCCAGGAGCTGTTGCAGCAGCTGAACCGTGAGTTGATGACACTCTGCACATTCTGGAGTGTCTCCTTAGTGAAACTGGCCTTCAGACTTTTTCATGCTCTACAGTGACTTTGGTCTGGATGGAGAATGGGGGAGCCTTTATCCTCCCGGGATTCATCAGTCTGTAGCGAAACAGTATGAAAGTTCTGTCTGTTATCAGCCTCTTCTAAAGAGCAAATGTTAAAGCTACCACATAAAAGTTAACACACGCCTGGGGTAGCTTTCTTCCTTGGAGATCTGACATGCAGATACGGCCTCTTTCAGAAATTAAGGGACATTAAGAATTTCAGCCTTTTTCAGCTTGAAGTGCAGGAGGCTTCTTTTGGACCTTGCCTCACATGACAAAGAGGAGGCAAGCAGGAAGGTTGTTAATTGCAACACAGAGAAGGACGGTGCTGCTCGCTGTGCCTCTGTGCCTTTCCAGTTACTTGTCCATGTGAAAAATGAAGCACGTGCAGTAAATGAGTCAAGTAGCCACAGGTACTCCTGGAAAGTGCTGCGGTGACAGTGACAAGAACAGTACAAACTAGTGCAGACAAGCAGTTACTCCAGAGGGCAGGAGTGACATCTCCTAGTTTAATCCCAGGTCTGAAGGAAGACTGTTAGAATTTCTGCCGCAGGTGTGTGGGAAGGTACAGTCGTATCTCCATCTGCACAGTCCCAACTGGTTGGGGATGTTGTGGTTTAATTGAAAACAGGGATGGCTTGGGATGGAGTTGTTTTAGCCAAAAGCTGTAAGACTGTGAAAATAGATATTCCGTACTGCAAAATTAAATTGTTAAGAGAACAATTAATAAATAAAAAATCCATGGGAATGTCTGAAGCCAGGTTCTGTAGCAGCCAGCATCTGCAGGCTCACTGAACAACTTTTACTGCCATCTGTGTGTGTGTGTGTGTGCAGTATGAAATATTATGTGGGTTTTTTTCTCCTGCTACTTACAGCTCGGATAGGGAGCTGAATTTTAACATGAAAGCATTGCTGGGAGGGCTTGGGAAATTAAGTCACTACTAACATGTTTCATTTTTTATACGATTGCCTGACCTTTCTTCTTACAGATGCAACTGACACCATAGCTCACTGACTAGTCAGTCTGTCCTGTAAAATCAGTCTGCAGGGAAGACAGTCAGTTCTTCCTGGTTCTAACTGGGTTACAAATCACAAGAGGAACAGCAGGTCAAATAACCCAGACTTTCAAAACATGCAGGGAACATCAAATCCTATGGAATGAAAAGGAATGGGCAAAGATTTGTGATGGTGCTTTGCACTTGGGCCAGAGCAATCCCAGACGTAGCCCTGCTGAGAAGGACCTGGGGATTCTGGTAAATGAGAAACTTAACGTGAGCCAGCAGTGTGCTCTTGCAGCTTGGAAGGCCAATGGTATCCTGGGCTCCATCAGAAGAGGGATGGCAGCAGGGACAGGGAGGGGATTGTCCCTCTCTGCTTTTCCCTCACGAGGCTCCATCTGCAGCACAGTGTCCAGTTCTGGGGCCCCCAATACAAGAAAGATGTGGAGCTGTTGGAGAGGGTTCAGAGGAGCCACGAAGAGGATTACAGGGCTGGAGCACCTCCCCTATGAAGAGAGGCTGAGGGAGCTGGGCTTGTTCAGCCTGGAGAAGAGAAGGCTGCGGGGGGACCTCATTGCAGCCTCACAGTACCTGAAGGGAGCAAACAGGAGAGGAATCAACTTTTTAAAAGGGCAGACAATGGCAGGACAAGAGGGGATGGATTGAAGCTAAAGGAGGGAACGGTTAGATGAGATATTAGGGGGAAGTTCTTTACAGAGAGAGTGGTAAGGTGCTGGAATGGACTNCGCTATGATACTTGGGGTCCCTTCCAACCCATGCCATTCTGTAGAACTGGAAGGAGTGAGTCTCTGCTCAAAGAACTGTTTGGCCAACTGTAAAATATCAGTGACAGTTACTTCTGCAAGTTTGCTGTGGGATTTATTGAACCTATGGCATCAGAGTGGAGGCAGAGCTGCCTTTGAACCATCAGTGAAAATCTCACTCCCCTGCATTACATATGCAGCACATAGAGGACATGTTTGCTTATTTTTTAAGAATATTTTAATGATTTTAAGAAATCATTTATATGATTGCTTTCTAGTCCTTATCCTGGTTTTCCCAACTGTCCAGGGGATATGTAAGACTTTGGCATGCTTCATATGGATTTCAAAATTTATCTGTCCTTGTAAGTTTTAGTGCAGTAGCTGCAGGAACACAATGTTGCTGCATTTTTTTTCCTGCTCCCAAGAAAGTTAAGCAAGCTGCACTGACCACAGCAAGAGAGTGAAGCGGAAACAGTCACTACAGAGTCGGGTACCTCAGTCTCCTGTCAGATTCCCTGCATGGGCTGGGATGTCAGTAGATCCTTTGCTTTGGGTTTGGTACTGCTCTGTGTATGTTGAAGCAGAAGGGCTATACAATGCTTTTGCAAAGTTAGCGATCCCTCCACAAATGCTGAGACACAAGGGGCTAAGGCCAAGTCCTTTGCATGTGTCTCTTAGATCATGACAGAGGGACGTATAAAATAATCCTGTGTAGCCCAAAGGCCCTGTAGCTCAGCCAGAGTTTGGGGGCTTAATATGAAAGTTACAGCATGGCACATGTTACAGCCATTGTTAACACAGGTCCGTTGTATAATCACAATAGCTTGCTATAATTCTTGAAACCTTACTTATTTTTTCCATTGGAAGCCTAAGGGCTGGGTGGGTTTGTGGTCTGAGTCAAGGGTGGACCACACAGTCCAGTCCATCTGATGGGTTGTGTAATCTGAGCATGGAAGTGCAGCTAGGAGCAGAATTATGCTTTCCACTTATGAAACAGCTTCTATTCAGGGCTTGTTCTCTGGGGAATGGATGCAAAACACCAAAAGAACAAGATGCAGCTCTTTCTCATGCATCATGTTTGACAAATTAACTTCTGACCTTTCTGTGGCTTTATGCAAGTATGGAAGCCTCTGCCTCCATATACAGGTTTTCTGGTTATTAGGGAGAAGGTATTTTTTCTGTTCCCCTTTGGGCTGTTATGTCTGTGTGAGGTACAAAGCAACCTTGATGTATGCAGTAAAATAAATGCTGAAAACTTGTTGTTTTCATATTTCTGCAGTGTAATGACTGGCTTATAAAATGATGCTATGAAGAGTCTGACTTCCAGTACTGGACAGTAGAGATTAACTCTTTTGTGCTTATTTTCAGACTGGATATTTCCATCTGCCCCATGGAGACTACTTCATTGAGCCAATTAAAAAGCATCCACAGAAAGAGGGAACACCCCATCCCCATATTATCTATGGGGCGAATATCCTTCAGAATGCTTTAAGGAGCAGACGGGCAATCCCAGTGGAAAAAGAACAAGCATGTGGATTGAATGGTACAAATATTGCTAGATTTCTGCCTGTTTGCTTTCTGCATCTTTTAAAGCAGCTTTTATTTTCCAGTGGTGTATGCCTTTCCTTCTGCCAGGCTTTAAAAACCTGTAAAAATGATTATGCAATATCAGACAAAACACCTCAGGAGCCACCCATCTGTGTTCCTATCTGAAAACTTAAATTCTCCTTATGACTACTGCAGTATTTTTTTCCTGCCATTGATCCTTTCTATCCCTCACTTTTTTCTCCAGCCAGAACTGTTCAGTACATTTGACTTGAATTCCTGAGTAGTTCTGGGAATTGCAGTCATTATTACTTTTAATAAAATACTTTCACTTCATGCAAATTCTGTCCTCAACACAAAATACCTCCTCTCTAATACATGGTTTAAATTTGCCATTTCTAGATTCTCAATGATAGTTATCTAAATATTTAAAGGCTTTTATTTGGCTGTTTGGAAAGTAGAGTGCAACATATCAACAGCAGAGTGGTTTTGTAGAAGCATAAGTAAAAAATAAATATCAATGTGATAGTATTCAGCATCATGTCTTTGGCAAAGCAAACTAAGACACTGGACAGGAAGAGTATATCTAGAAGGTAGCTGGCTACCTAATTACAAAATTACAATTAATTACAAAATTAGTTCCATTATTTAGTGTCGTGATTTAAACCCTGGTGGGAGGCCAGATGCCCACCAAAGTCACTCTGTCACTCCACTTTTCAGCTGCACAGAGGACAAAATATATATTGAGAGGCTCAGGAGATAAGGACAGGGAGAGATCATTCTGCAGTCAGTGTCAGGGGCAGAACAGACTCAGCTTGGAATAAAATCCATCTAATTTATTACCACGCACACCAATCAAGAAAAGTACTCAATGAAACCAGAGTAGGATAATGAGAAGTATGACCAAATCATAAAACACCTCACCCCGCCCCTCCCTTCTTCCCAGGATTAATTTTATTCATGATTTCTCTCCCTTCCCCACTGCCTCCCACCTCCTCAACCCCCCATCCTGAGGTGACAGAGCAGGGGATGGGGATGAGGGTTTTGGGCAGTTCATCACAAGTTGTCTCCATCGGTCCTTCCTTCTCAGGGGAGGATTCCTCACACCCTTCCCCTGCTCCAGCCTGGGGTCCCACCCATGGGAGACACCCCTCCATGAACTTCTCCAGTGTGAGTCCTTTCCCACAGGACCACTGCTTGTCACTGACTGCCCCAGTGTGGGCCCTTCCATGAGACTC